>JAJMJD010000015.1:0-224610 GCA_030568975.1 Australozyma robnettiae | reverse complement strand
CCTCCTAAGAAAACCCGTACACCTCCTAAGAAAACCCGTACACCTCCTAAGAAAACCCGTACACCTCTGCAGCTATAGATCTATTTTTTTTCTGAAAGGCTCTTTTCTGCTCCTCCACAGAATCCAATACAGAACACAATACAAAACACAATACAGAATACACTACAGAATACACTACAGAACAAACAACAGATCCATTTTTCGAAAAAAATATTCTGAAAATTAAAATTGAATCATTTTGGAATCATCTCATATAATAACTTGCCTATTACTAAGGGTATATCTGTCACGTGACCCAGATTTCTTGCACAAAGTCCAGGCCCCATTCAATTTTGCTTTCTATTCATATCCATTGAAACTTCATAAGGCAATCAGCCCTTAAATTGATTTACCATTGACGACCCCCTTCCACAACTACCACTACTTCTATCTACCCCGCTTTTTACATTCCCGTTGCCTAACGTAGAAGACCATAGGCTGAAATAGAGCTGTCCACTTCAACATCCACCTGCTTCACCAAAGTAATCTCCTTCATTAACAGTTCGCTATGGGAAATAGTCCCTCCAAGTCCAAGAACGGACTCCCGCTTTCACGAACCGATACGGGCAATTCAGTGAAGTCTTCCCGTCTGATTCGGTCTCGTATCTCGGCATCCAACCAGCTGATAAAAGATACACCACGCTCTTTGAGTAGAAAAGGCTCCACGGCGTCTCTACCGGTTGATGACTCTGGAAACGCTCTTTCCGGCTCGTTGGATGCTTCTTCTTCAGGCTTACATGCGTCAATGTCTTCCATAGCCCCAAAGGATCCAATTCTTATCAGACGAAACACAAATGAAACCGATACAAGCGCTCGTTTAAACATTTTAGGCCCAAACGACAACGATGACGAAGCTGGAAATGATGATATGACCACTCCTCTTTCTCGTTCCTCCACAAACCATTCAAATCGCTCCGGCGTCAATTCCAACCCTTTGAATTCAGACATTGGCTTTGGAAATAGCACGAATGGCACTGACGATAAATCTGATGCCATATCTGTATCTTCCAGAAGGTCCGGCCGCTCACTTTCTAGTTTTTCATCTCTGTCTCGCCGCAACTCCTCTCGAGCAACCGAATTGTTCGGGGATCAACCGCAGGCGGGAAATATCATAGACATTGAAAACTTCATCCAAAGACTTCTTGATGCTGGATATTCCGGTAAAAGAACAAAGTTTGTGTGTTTGAAAAACCACGAAATTCAACAGGTTTGCGCAAAAGCCAGGGAATTGTTTTTGCTGCAACCTTCATTGCTAGAGCTTTCTCCTCCAGTAAAAGTCGTGGGCGATGTCCATGGGCAATATTTGGACCTCATACGTATATTTACAAAGTGTGGTTTCCCGCCCCTGACCAACTATTTGTTTCTCGGCGACTATGTCGATAGAGGAAAACAGTCATTAGAGACAATCCTCCTCCTTCTCTGCTACAAGATCAAGTACCCCGAAAATTTCTTTTTACTTCGTGGAAATCATGAATGCGCTAATGTCACCCGTGTTTATGGCTTCTATGATGAATGCAAACGCAGGTGCAATATAAAAACATGGAAGTTATTCATCGACACCTTCAACACTTTGCCAATAGCTGCCATTGTTGCGGGCAAAATCTTTTGTGTTCATGGAGGTCTTTCTCCTGTTCTCAATTCCATGGACGAAATAAGAAACATCGCCCGTCCCACTGACGTTCCAGATTTTGGTTTGCTAAATGATTTGCTATGGTCTGATCCAGCAGACACAATGAACGAATGGGAGGATAATGAGCGTGGAGTCTCTTACGTCTTTTCAAAAGTTGCAATCAACAAATTCTTACAAAAATTCGGATTTGATTTAGTATGTCGAGCGCACATGGTGGTCGAAGATGGTTATGAATTCTTTAATGATCGAACATTAGTTACTGTCTTTAGCGCCCCTAATTATTGCGGAGAGTTTGACAACTGGGGCGCCGTGATGAGCGTTTCGGAGGAATTGCTTTGTTCATTTGAACTTCTAGATCCCTTGGATTCTGTGGCTTTGAAACAAGCCATGAAAAAGGGCAAACAGGAACGCAAAGTGGCTCTGATACAACAGAGATAGACTAGTACAATTTGCCTGTATGGGTTTTTCTCCCGAATGATGATGATTTAAAGATGATGAATAAATACAAAACTCAATTTGGTTAGTGTTTTTATCCTCTTCGCGGATCTTTTAACCGACGACTTTGGGACAAGGAGGAATCTCAACACAATACTACTTCAATAATACACCAACAAGATAAAACATTGTATACAGCTACCGACAATATTATGGATTATTGTTTCCCTAGTTTGTAACAGTATCTGAATTGCTCACGTGACCAAAAAGTACGTCTTAGTTACCATTAAACCCCACAGTCCTACAACTTATAACCAACAGAGATGGCTACCGATAGAATTGCATTACCCACAGAAAATTTCGAGCTCTTCAGTCGGTCTCTTGCCGAATTCACCCGACTCGTTGAAGAAAACGAACAAATTATCGCTCGCATAGGGCAAGTCACAGATATCGATCTAACATACCCCCAGACGGTTGATTTGACACATATGCAAAAGAAAAGTAATGATCTGAGTGCAGAAATTGGTCCAATCGAATTAAAACCACCACATCAGGAAATCAGTGATACACACAAAGAATGCGGGAAGAGTAAGCATTCATTTTTGAGTTCAGAGGACCATATTATAGTGGATACAGAGAGAGAGAAGACCCCGGGGGCAGAGCCAGTAGAAGAGCTGTATCAACAGAATAGCAACGAAGAAAGTAATGAAGACAGAATTGAAGAAAGCAACAAAGAGAGTAACGAAGAAAGTAACGAAGACGACAATCAAGATGCTTTACGTGAATATCTAGATCAAACACTAGGGACTTCTCATATACCAGTTGATGAGGTGCCTTTAGACACAATAGAAAACAAAAGGCTTAGGGATCTTCTAAAAGATAACATCAGACTTGCCAAGCTCAAAAGTGCAAAACTAAAATTGAACCATGAGCTTTTGAAAGTTCTTCAAGGATACGAACTGTTGATGGCACAAGTGATCTTACCTCATCTTTCTGAAGAGGTCTCTGGTCGAAATCTAGAATTGACTAAGAGGCTACGAGATGAAATACTACCAGAGCTTATTACTCTGAAACTGAAGATTTGGAAACTGTACTCTGAATTTTTCAGTTCATTGGACCAGATCAAGAACTACAACACTGCCTTAAGTTCTGCATCTGCTGGTATTATGGAGCTGCCGTCAATGGACCGTTTAGGGGCCGAGCTTACAATTGTAAGCCTCCTCTTAAAGCAATCACAAATTCAAATGGGACAAGAGAATTTGTAAATGCAATAATCCACTACAGAAGTCCATGATAAAATGAAATTAAACTCATGTATCATAACTTCCTTGATTGACATATCGTTAGGCATATCATTTTCGACTGAAAAAGAAATGCATTCAACAAGCTTTTTTTACCAGATGACAGGGTTATGATGTCTTTCAACTATCATGCCATATATTGTTACATATGGCTTGGAAACCATAGTTATATCCAAAGAACATCCTCTGACAGGCATAAGTTGGTATAAATGTGTTGGTTTTGATTAATCAAAATATGATCATCTCTATTGTTGGATTTTCTTAAGTTACTACAGCGAGAAGGCTACTTTGTAGCTTCCTCTTACACTATTGATTGATTGCTCTTTGATCTACAAACAATATTTTGGTGTTTGGTCTATCATGTTAGATGATGAAAAAATCATATCTATTTATTCGGCCCAAAACCTAGCTTAATAGCTGTCTGTTCCCATGTATATCTCTTATGGTTGGAAGCATCTCACATCTATCTCTTGTAACGGTGTGCAATGTAACCAAACGTAACTCCTGTTACCATTTGCCAAAAAAACGCACACTTCATAATGCCCGGTGCTTCCTAATTAGTCGATTTTCGGTGCCACAATATATGTACCCTGCCATGCAGCACTTCATGGCACTTTATTGTTTCAACAAGAGCAGAAAAGCCGACAAACGCCAGAGCAAACGTAGCTAATAAAATAATAATTGTGACGCAAAAAAAACGATTCAAGCGTAATAATGACGCTATTTCCGAATGGTCATATAATATTGAGCTCAAGTTCTATTATTAGCAGGTTATAAAATTAAGCATCGTAAATTCCGAGACTTCAAACGGGACCAAAAACCTTAAAAAAAATGAAAAAATAAAAGATAAAAAGTAAAAAGTAAAACTGCTAAAGATGGAAATCTAAATTACATATATTTATACGAGAAAAATTATTAGGCAATTGTTTGTAAGAAATGCAGTTAATCCAACCAACGATAGAGTTATAAGCACATTCATAAGGCATTAAGAATAACTTGGGCACTATCAAGGAAACTGACAAAAAAAAAACGTAACTATATGAAAGAGAATTTTAATGAGAGAATCTATACCAAGTATTGGAGTAATACAATTGAATGAATGTTTTTTAAATGCCGAACAATTACGACAAGAGCACGGCTGGCGTGGTGGAGGGCACATGAGATACCTTTTCAGTTGATAAAGTAGACGGTTCATTATCAGCATGATTGAGCATGTCTTGAAGCCAGTTTCTTCTTTGCGTATTGGAAGTCGATGATGAAGATGACTGTGAGGTAACTGTCTTGGTATCATTAGGCAAAGAAAATTGACCAGTATGCGTGGCAGTGACTTCTTTGGTATGACGGACACTCTTTTGGGGGTAAGAAGGTACAGAGCTGAAAGATTGTCTGAACAATGCGGAGAGAACAGTCGGGTTCTGTGGAAACAGTTGCGGATACACACCATCTAAACTTGGCAAACTCATTTGAACGACCCGACCAGCGTCGCGTTGAAATGGGAGCTTGTTTGAAGGTAGATCCAGTTTTTGATTTGCGTCAGGAGTTTGGAATCTTGTCGGCAAAAGGGAAGACATTTCCTTCGGTAGATTCAGATTAATAGAAGTAGGTGTATCCAATTGTACAACTGGTGGCGTAGGCCACGACTGGTGGAGTGGTTGAAGTCCATTCCCATACGCCGAAGACCGGTTTGAATGAGTAAAGGATGACGGGTCATAAACACGCAAAGACCCTTGATATGCAGTTGGACTTTGTTGAGAATAATTTTGGACTCCAGGTTTTGCCACTGAATCATAATTAGGGCCAAATGAAAACACAGGAGGAGCTCCTGTAGAGGGATCCACAATTGAAGGAGTCAATAACATTGGAATTTGGTACTGGTGATTTAACGACAGCGAAGAAACATGATCCCTCAAAGGAGGAAGAGTACTTTGTCTTGCAAGAGAAACTTTCGCATCAGAAACCGGAGATGAGTGAGCCAGGACAGACAGTGTTACCAGCTGAAGCAGAATGTTCAGTACCATCAGAGCTCCCAGAGAGACCAGCAGAATAGAGGGTTTTCCATGTGGAAGCTCGTAGTTTGAAATAGACGCCAGTGGAGACAGGGTTGATTCTGATACAAATTGTGTAGTAGAGTTGGTCACAGGTGAATGTGTAGTCACATTATGAGCAGACAAATGGCTAGAACTAGAATGAGAAGAAGCAAATTTCTTAGGAGATCCATTAACTTCAGATGCACTTGAAGTATTCCTAGAGTTACGCAGCTTCAAATAGTTCTCGTAAGCATGAACAGTTTGTTTATGCTGGCGAAGATTATCAAGACGAGAGAAGTTCTTAGCACAGTGAGAGCAGGAAAATGGTCTTTCACCGGTGTGTTTTCTTTTATGACGAGCAAGGTGCTCAGAACGAGTGAACGACTTGTTACAATTCGGGAAACCCGTACATTGGAACACCCTGCTTTTCAAGTTCCTTTTTGGTTTCTCTTTTGTTGACATCTTGAAGTAACCAAGGAAACGAAGATGCTAGAGAAGGCAAGAGCGACAGTCGCCAAAGATGTGGCAAGCGTAAAGAAAAGAAATCGAATTGGAGAATTCAATCGGAAAAGAAACTCTCGTTGGAAACGGGTAAAAGACGGGCAAGTCGTCAACGAAGTTCAACGGTCAAGAGAGAATGACACCGAGAAAGAAGTAAAATTAGTAAAGACAATACCAGCAACACTGAAACCAAAACTTGTTTGAAGAACCAAGTTCTTGATGTAGTGTTTTTCAAAAAAAAGCTGCCACAAATATGGTGCAGCGTGTAAGAGATGACAAGTCTTTTAAAAAGTTGAGAAATATGAAAACCTTATAAAACCTTTTCGCTTTGATATAATGAACTCCTGAACCAATCTTAGATGATTCAAGACAAATATGAAATTCAGAATCAGAAAGGGGTCTCCAGAGAGTAGAAAGTACTAACCAAACAACAGGAGCACGGAAAGTACTTCGGAGACCAGTAGAAATATAAACAATAAACGGAAATTCAAAAGGAAAATTTCCTATAACATGCAGTATATTTCTGACCGCTTTAGAGTGATGTTTGTTGTTTCCGAACCTGAATAAGTTAAGCTTTGGAAGTCTTCGTAAAATCTGCACAAGACTTCGGTGGAAAGGATGTCTGATTGTTAAGGATAGATAGTATCGAGTTAAAACTAAGATTAAGAAAACCCGCCCTTGAAGGCAAGAAGAAGTAGAATTTGAGCAGCCGCCTCAAATCTGTAAGAGGAAATTATGAGAGTTTTATAACCTTTCATGCCCTGCGTAGGCTGGCCAGAACTACTAAGATCGTGGGACTACTGTGGGGCGGGCATAGGACCTGACTAAAAAGGAGCTTGGCGGCGTGCATGATCTGCACGCTTCTGTATATGAAATGGAAACGCATTGACTTTTTAGGGAAATCGAACGATGCAGGACAGAAAAGGTACAATGAAAACGCAATCACCTATTGAGAATCCAGTTGACAGGATGAGAAGACCACAATACGTGGAAGTAACAGGAATATGTTGGGACACATGAAGAGTGACAAAATGATTAATTCAAGAGTAGTTTTTTTTCGGTAGATTATAAGTTTCCCTACGCCGTTTCAAAGCCATTGTGTATAAACGGTTTGGACTTCTCCAAGCAGTCTCTAATTTTCCACACGCCCTGACGTCCACTAGTAACCTGACAACATTGGTGAAAGCCTTGTTGCAGGAATATGTTAGTAAGCAATGCGTAACCTCTGATTCAACACGACGCACAAGTACCTATCACCACAGAAACTGAAGCGATAAAGTAACCGCCAAACATACCTCTATGTTGGCACAGCCTCCCTTCTTAAATCTGCAATACGCTTGGTTTGACATATCAAGTTACGAAGATCTAAAAAATAGATCATTGTGCATGTTGACTTGTTTAAAAGTATTTGTGGCTAAAAAAAGTAGGGCCAATATTTTTGCTATCATTTGATGCATAGAATCAGGAAATAATGTAGTATGGTATATGGGGAGTCGAGAAGTCAACAGGTTTTCCAACTAATTCTGACTGCAGGTAATCTGTCAAAGAAGACGGGCAATACTCTTGGCTCGAAACGCCTTGCAGGTTTACCCCTGGCAGTGCGGAATTAACGTCGTATTTAGACATTTGCGCTTCTTGCATGTAGTATTGCCAACTAGTTGAAATAACTGGCTGTGGTTAAGAACCTGAAAGGGGACGATCTTCTTCTGTCAAAGACAAATTCTGTTAATTAATTAATTAATGGAATATGGCCAAAATGAATCAAATCATTATATTATCTTGTTTTTTTGGCTCATTGGTTGTAATGATTGGCTTTGGTTGTTTGGGTCCTAGAAGTAGTTGATGCGAAGTCTAATCTAAAGAAGTACATATAGCTGACGTATATGACTAAGAGGATATTGAAACGAGGCTCGAACAGTAAAGTCTTGATGAAGGAGAAAAATCGTAAGATTGGGGGCTTGTTGACTGAATTCTAATTTCACTACGGCTCTTTTTTCTTTAGTCTGTTTCATCTCCAAAAGCGTCGCAGTCAAAAAACAGTAGCCCTAATTCGAAGACTTTTCTTCAAACCAAATTCGTACGATCGATCCAAAATTGCCATAGAAGCTTTTTTGGGGGACAAATTTTGTTTTGTGATACCTTTTGTGAAGATTTGGTTTCAATAGAGTAGTTACTAGGATACCTAAACAAACGATTGATTCTTATGCAGCTGGCTTGAATGAGATTAGAATGAGCAAACGCAATTAATGGAGTTGAGAATCTAAAGCAAATGCAAAAGTTAATTTGACTATACCAGAGAGCTAACAAATGGAGTCTATCGCTTCTGTGGGTATACAATAATCATTGTTAAACCAAAACTAGTTGAAAACAAGGAATATCTGAAGCAAGTCACGTCAATCTGACTTGTGAAAAACAAACGCCAAAACATCTTTCCCATGATTATGATGTCACTTCTGTCGTCATGTAAGGTAAGCAGTCTATACTAGTGATCGATGGAATGTTCTATTGGTCATCGACCGTTAAAAGAGCTTGTTGTCACACCAGTAGCTGATCAAACCTCCCTGCATAAGCCATTCATTCATGATGTCTATAATGAACTTTCTACATCAGAAGTATTGTCATTCAGCAACATAATTGATAACTTCGATGCTCCGGTTGGGGCTCCAGTTGGATCGTATGGTGTCAACAGGTGGGCGTGATACCACAACAGGATACTAAGGACCCAAAAGACATAACATGTGCTTAGCCAGTCATAACTGTATTCCAACAAAATTAATTGAAAAATCATAATGCCATTGAAATATAGAAACAATTCGACTGTAATTGCGGCATTCTCTTCAATTTAGATGACAAGTCATTCACAGCAACAATGGTTGTTGAGGTTCCGCGATGGTCTAAAGCCAAGTTTGAAATTGATACCAAAGTGGCAGGAAACTCAATTGTTCGTGATGTAAAGAAGGGCGAAGTCCGGTTCGTAAAGAACTTGTTCCCATTTCATGGCTACATTCACAATTATGGCGCGTTTCCACAAACATGGGAGAATCCTACAGAAAATAGTAGTATTGATGGTCTACTAGGCGATGGAGATCCTCTCGATGTTTGCGAAATCGGTAGCAAGATGTCAACGTTAATCAATCTTGTTCTCCATACTTAAAGATATACTATCAACAACATGGGAACTTTGGAAAGGGTCAATATCGTGTCGATTTAGGAAGCGAGTGAGATATTTGGAATTCAAGTGAATAGGGAAGTCTTCCGGAAAACCCAAATTGTTAACTTGTACTTTTGCTTTGAACTTTCTTAGTAACTTAACACTGCAACCTTTCTTCCCTTGAAATTTTCTAAGCAATTATTTGAACTAAATGACAGAAGGTTCCGTGTCTCAGTCTGTGCAATTTCAACAGGTACAAGTAGACAATTGGATATACTTCTGGGAGTGAAGTGTGGACGTTGAAAAAATCTTGAAGCAATAGAATTCAAAAAACAAATATCTTTAAAGATTATGATACGCAATCTTTCATTATCTGATTGGTTCATATTTGTTTGATTTTGATTACTGAACCTATGTGCCTTCTTTGTATGGGTTAAAAAAGTACAATTGAAACCTGTATTGAGCTTTCCAACGACGGACATTCATTTGATTGGAAAAGAGAAGTAGGGTTACAAAAACCAAAATAAAAAATTCTCAGCTTTGACATTCTTCTACAATGGCCGTCACTAAATGGATACAATTGCTTTCGCTTCGAGAAGTGACACATTTGCGGCTAAGCCGCAGATATCTTCCAGATTGCTGCGGCTGCATCGAAAGATGATTTTATGATTTTCCTTTAGCGCAAATTACACATAATTTCAAAAACAGTTTACTTTGAAGATCCAATAATGCACTTTTGCCGCCGAACCAACATTCTATACTATCAAATGTTCTTTTATGGGCACAAATTGGTATCCCCAAGAATTGCCTCCCTATTTTGAGTCGAAACAAATGAATATATTTTTTAGAAATTTAATTTATGTCAACATTAGAGAATGATGAGATCATTACACTTGATAAAGGGTTTTAATTTCGAATATCTTTGGCTTTATTTCTGCCTTTCCGAGTGGTTTGCGCGTTTGGCATACAAATACAAGCATATGCCAAACTAGAGTTTAAATACCCAAGCGGGAGTGCACCTTCCATCCTTTAGAAGCCTCTACTTCTTGTTGCACTGTAAATAGCCCGCATTGCATAATAGCAATTCTTTCTGCCTACTGTGGATAATTGCAGCCATTTCAACCTCCTTTTCATACCCCTCTTCGTTCCTTTGTACATACCCATCACAATGGTTACCAATAAGATCCGGAGAGCGAATTTGGAAATGAACAATGCTCTCGACGCCCCTAATTATATATTTTTGTCTAACAAGTTCCCGCGCGGGTGATCAATTCTTCCCCTTTAATTCTAATGCTCAGGAACACCCGTGCACCTCGTAAGGTATCGCAACCAGGCAATTAAATGAAGTAAAAGCCAACTGTAAAATTGTGGTTGTAAAATCGTAATTGTAAAATTGTAATTGTAAATCGTGAAGCTGGTAGCTTTTAGCATAAGCGTTGAAAGATTTATTTTGTTAAATAAATTTATTGATTTAAATGAATCCTATGAAAAAGAGGGGAAGGGACTTAGTCATGCTAAAAAACTTCGGGAGTAAACAGCCGCACACGTTACAATGGAAATTGTCTATGCTTAGTCTAAACCAAACAAGAAAGAATCTAGTTTTTAAATACAGTTTATGTAATTTCAAAGGAATTTATCTTCAAGAAATCATGATTGAAAACAAGTTAGACGGGGGCACAAGTAAATTGATATTAACAATAGCCACGCAATCGAACGTCAATGATAGGTGGGGTATAAATGAGCTAATGTGTATGATCAACACTGGCAAGCGGAAGGTTGGCCTTTGAGCTAGTTTTGTCATTTGGCAACTGTCTATTGAATTTAATAAATTACTGTAAAGGTCGTCTGTAGTCAGAAGATGAAAAATAAACCAATCAACTCTTTTAATCTTAGGCCCGGATTGATGTTTATACAGCTTCCCAAAATGGAACTGTTAGGTAGACTATAGTAGAACAATGTCAAATGACTAATTATGAAATCCTGAGCTTTGTAAAGCGTGTGTTCTCTTAGCATGTCTTTACGGGGAACACCTTAAGAGCGTGGTAGAGATCCACTAGAAGAGGTTCCTTGACAAACTCTTACAGGATGAGTTTCCCGTAATATTATTAGAGAGACACTGAACGGGACTCAGGAAAGTGTGCTATACAAGGAGGGGAGGTCATCAGAGCCAATTCCAAAAAAAAGTTGTGACCTCTCAAGTGTATGCTCTTGGATGGTATAACAAGAAATAATAGCTGTGTCTTGGGTGAAACAGGTTGTTCGCTGTCCATTTTGACAAAACAATCAACACAATATCAATCAAATAGGCAATAGAGTAATAAATTAACAATCCAACAGGAATTTTCGAGCTTCAATACTGTAATACAAAACTATTGTATTGCGTGTTTCCAATAAATTTGACCATTATCTCCAATTTAAGAAAAACCCGCTAATATGCGGAATCTATTGGCATGGTATAAGGGGATGTTGCCTTCATGTTCTTATCTTTTTTGTTTTGCTGGGTTAGGAAGGGTACTTGCGTCTGCGGACGCACCCCGAATAAACCCGGAGCCTAACAAAAGAAACCTCAACTCCTAACAAAAGCACAAAAAAATTTTAAAACAAAAGTAACTATCACTTCAAACAAAAGTATCAGTTCGACGTAAATTTCAGCTCAATTAAGTAATTGCTTCGTTGTCAACAGATTCCTTGTTCCAATGGAGTATCAGTCTGAGAAAGAAACTATTGGATGTGTCTGTTTACAGAACTGAAAAAACTGAGTCGGAAGCCGGTTTTAAGCGCCCTTGCATATAGTACCTTCCACATGGTTTGATGAATTTCTGCAATCCTGCACCCGATGCTCGCTAATTTCGGCGAAAAAAATGACATCCTGACGACATAACACGTCATGCGTCTAGTGCTTACCGCTTTAATTACGATTATTGGATCTGAAATCGCGTAACTGAATGATAAGGCGGTTTTTGGTTTTCGTGAATAATCTTCTTTTTTGCGTTTTGCCCTTGTCAATTATTTCTTAAATGTTGATTTAGCCGACCTACTCCTTTTCTGCAAGAAACACATCCTCATCCACTGTATTAAAAATGCATCGTGGTCACAGCAATGTAGAAGGTGCGAAGATAGACAATGTTCAAAGAGTTCTTGAGGAATGTTATTTTCTTCGTCAAATTTGATCACTATGGCAAATGGCTAACGGATTTATGTCGGCCTAACTTCGAAATCTCTCCAGCACGGCTGTTTTCGTGCCCTGGTGTATATCATCTTACCTATTGAAATAAGTGAAACAAGCGTATGCCATCAATTTCGCACTGTGCCGTTACCATGAGAAGAAATGGCGTGTTGTACTGCAGCAGGAACGGTGCAGCAGGAACGGGAAGCGACAGAAGAACGGCTGAAATTAGATTTTCGGCCAAAAAGGAATCGTTTTTTTTCTTATTTTGCGCTTTTGGAAGTTATTGTGATGCAGATATGTTGCTTGTCATAGAATATTCAGAACAATAGGCAATGTAAGTTCACGTAAGAAAACTATTTTATTAATATCTTAAGAAAATCTCTTCTTTAAACTGTAGGCGATTTTATTCATTTTATTCATTTATTTTACTTCACTCTACTCAGTGTCACTCAATCGTTCTTGTTAATATTGAATTCTTTGGTTTGATGAAATGGACCAATTTTGTGAGCCTTAAAAGGCTTGTTTGAAAAACAATCTGGAATTAAGGACAATCTTGATTTATAAAATAGTTTTAGATTAGAAACATTCTTGCCTTAATAACATTCTTGGTTTGTTCAATCTGTTTGCCACCTCCTCAGTCCTCTATAAAAACTAACAAGAACTTCTTAAACTGTCGAATCATCTTACGAGAAACAGAAAAATACCATGTAATAGTGCTACATAATATTATTATGGTCAATCACTCGAACAGATAACCCATTTTTTCCGGAATGAAAGATCAACTCTTCTTTGGCTTCCCACCACTGGTTTCGAAATACCTGGTCCATATACTAAATAAGTCTTAGAAGAGGGTGTTGGAGAAAATAACCGAGGACTCTTGAAATTAAGTCTTTTCATTTCAAAGGAGTCCGATTTCTTCTAAAATTCACTGGCCTGGTATCTTTATGCCTTCACTTAACCTACTCTCAACTTGACCTCAATTCTAGACTTTAACTTGATTGCTTTATTAAAAAATATTGTGTCAGTTTTTCTCCAAAAAAGAGATTGTTAAGAAGTTCCTTTACATATTGGACTCTGAAAGCTTCTTATCTGCTCGTTGTTCTAATCAAATTATAAGAGGAGATCCCTCCGTGCTGATAAGCATCAGAGAATTCACAAAAGCATACATTTCCTATCTGATGTGCAACTGAGAATCTTGACCAGGAAATTTGAGCTAAAAGCTTCCCTATAATCTTAGTCTCACGTCAACTCCAAGCTATTAAGCAGTTTCCATTTCCACAAAAGGGCAAGGCGGAAAGTTATTTATACCGATCAGCATCTATTATTTCGTTCAGTGCTAGAACAGAAGTCACAGCCAAGTCACAGGCTTCTACGTTTTCGATTTAGCTTTTGCTCGACTATCATTTATTAAGCAGGTTTCAACTTGTGGTCAATCTCCCAATAATAAATGAATCGAAGATCGAATACTCAAGAAAGAATTTTCAAAAGAAACAGAGCCAAAAATTTTGATATCTCGGTAAAGCTTCCAAAGAATTTACACGCGCTGTATCATTCAATTTTAAATGTCATTATGAACCACTTCGAGTTCAGCTGTACAAAAAAACCATAGTCCCGTTAAAGCTTCAGTACACTGCAACGAATCATTACTCGCAGTTCCACCATTAGCCATTTATAAACTGCTGGTACCAAAGAATACTTATATAGCACCGCCACAAATCTACCCTTAATGCTTGTCTGTTATCTTGTTTTTCGGTGCATCCCTGATGCATGAAATCGCGTTACTGTTAATTTAACAACAGGCACTCGAGGACTCTTGAGGATTCTCGATATGCACTTCCACTGTCTCCAGAGGGTTTTCTGCCTCGGCAGATTCGTTGAATTCAGGCAAGCACGATGCTATTCTACGGAATAGAAGCTTCACGTTGTGGTTGGCCTTTGTTGAAGTTTCAACGAAAAACTTTCCCTGTATCAGATGACAGAATTGTTCTGCTTCCTCTGTAGTGACCTGGCGCTTTGCGCCCAAGTCTGACTTATTACCTACGATAACAACAAGAACGTCTTCGCCACGTTCCATTCTAACATCATTGACCCATTTTTCCAAGCTTGTAAATGATTTTTTCGATGTAATATCGTAACAAATAACTGCCACGTGAGAATCTCTAATGTACGACGGAATCAAAGACCGAAACCGTTCCTGGCCTGCAGTATCCCAAAGCTGCAACCGGACAGTTTTATTGTCTTCCAAATACATTGTCTTAGAAAGAAAATCGATCCCGATAGTAGCGGCGTATTGATCATCGAATGTATCATACATGAATCGGGTGATTAGGGACGTTTTGCCAACTGTCATGTTAGTACGAAATAATCAACTAAAATATCACCATCAAGTACATGGGGATATATATTGAGCTTGGAAACATACCGCTCTGGTCACCCAAAAAGACTATTTTATATTTTCTTAGCGTATTTTTGGAACTCATTGATTTACTATGGAGATGGTGTTAAACCTCAACAGTGTGCGACTTGAGTGGGGGAGGGAGAACAAGGTCAATGCTGTGGGTTCAAAAAGTTGAAATTTTTCAAATAGATTATCATAGTCCAGAAAAAGTTGTTGAATTTATTTCATTTTTCGAATGTTTTGGTTTTTCTTTCAGTTTTGGGTACTTGACACTCGATCTTTTTGAAATGGTTCAAGTCCATGGTGTTTTGGTGTTTTGGCCTTAACTCCCTGGTCCCTTCGTCCCCTGGTCCCCTGGTCCCTCAACGGTTGCCAGGATTAATTAGTTGCTGCATCAAAAGATTTTCAGTAATGTTCCAATATTAGTCAGATGTAAAGAAAACCAAAAAAAAAAAATTAAAAAAATGATTAGTGTTTTCTGGTGATAAGAAGCTTCTTTTAGGTGCTTCCAGTCTCACAATTATAGTTCGTTGTCAAAGATTTGACTAGTGGTTGCAAAAAATGAGTGATAACGGCAGACAAAAGGAGACAAAACAAAGAGAGAAAAGACTTGTAGGGATTTCTTAATAAAAAATTGGAGAGAAATAGATATGAAGAATTAAAATTTTGAGTTTTCGTTTTCCGATTGGATAATTTTGACCAGATGGTGGACTAAGCTCAGGTTTACTGCCATTGATAGGCAGACATACAGACAGAGAGATAGACATAGATAGAGACAGAGAGACAGAGACGAATAGAAACAAACATAAAAATAGTGAATTATTCTCTATATGCAAGAAATAACTATAATTATTTTTTTTCTTGGTCGAATTTAATTCATCAAACTAAATGTTGCAACTTCCTAATCTAGTGTGAAAAACTCTCCTCCTCCTCCGCGTTTTCTATGTTCCTGTGCTTCACACCTCTTGTGCTTCTTGTGATAACTATGTCTAAACTAAAAGTTGACCTATGGGGGTTTAAAGTCGACCTTAAACTCATCGGAGACTTGATAATGTTGACCGGAGCTGGTCTCTCCATGTATTATCTCATAAATCAGCTTGTTGACGATGGAGGGCGTAACAAAGAAAATGTGAAAAGTGGCAATAAGGTATTGAAAAAACTTAAATCCAGTAATCCTGCCCTTCGAGACATCCAGTTTGATGAATATGAAAAGCGGATCTTGAATGCTCTCGTTGTACCTGAAGATCTTACCGTTAGCTTCGAAGATATTGGAGGTTTGCAGCCTATAATAGATGAGTTGCACGAAGCGGTTATTCTCCCCTTAACAGAGCCAGACCTTTTTGAAGCATATCTGTCGCTAGTTCAATCACCCAAGGGTGTTTTGTTTTACGGTCCACCAGGTTGTGGTAAAACTATGTTAGCAAAAGCAATTGCCAAGGAAAGTGGTGCATACTTTCTTCTGATTCGAATGCTGACTATGATGAATATGTGGTACGGTGAAAGTAACAAAATTGCAAATGCCATTTTCTCATTGGCCAACAAGTTGCAGCCATGTATTATCTTTATTGATGAAATCGACTCTTTTCTCCGTGAAAGATCTTCAAGTGAGCATGAGGTAAGTGCCATGTTGAAAGCGGAATTCATGACCTTATGGGATGGTCTTACGTCCAATGGAAGAATTATGGTCATGGGAGCTACCAATAGACAAAATGACATTGATCTGGCCTTCATGAGACGTATGCCTAAACGTTTTGCTATCGGTAAGCCAGACATAGAGCAGAGACGTGCAATCCTTTCCAAAATTCTCCGAGAGGCAAGTTTGGATGACAATTTTGATTTAGATGTTGTTGTGAGAAGAACTGAAGGCTTTAGTGGCTCTGAGCTTAGGGAGTTGTGTCGTGATGCTGCCCTCACGTCCATGAAAGAATTCATTCGTTCGAACTACAAAAACAGGCAGAAAGTATCTGATGCTGATACCAAACATGTTCGTCCACTTGGTCTTCATGACTTTTTCCCCGATGACCCTGTCCTAGATTGAAACCCGTAAACGAATGAAACGTGAAACACTCATCTATACACTGTAACACTCACAGAATCTCTCTCAATTCAACATTAACTTTTGACTCTAAGTAAATTAATGTCTGGTGTCATTTTGATGTCGCAGAGTCTAAATAGACGAGGATATTCCTTTGTAACTTTAGATAAATTCTAGATATGCCTTTAAAAGGAGTCCTTATGCGACCATTTGCAAATTCATTGCAAACACCGAAACAAAGAAACAAAGAAACTAGCTAACTAAATAACTAATTAAATAAGTCACTAACTAACTAACTGAAAGTGTCGTATCAGCAACCTTGATCTCCAGTCAGAGTCCCCCAAGACAAAGGATCACAATCAACATAACTTGCTTGTCTTTTTCAGAATTCTCACAACAAATACCTTCTGTCTGTTTGAACAATTTTTCTGTCGAAAAGATTTTTCTTTTTTGGCACTTTTTTTGATTCTTGAATTTTTGTCCTTGATTAGCCCTAATACTGCACGTAGTGTTAATATAAAAGGGTGCGAGGAACCCCGAATAAAAAAAATATCAACTTCCTCCTGATCTGCAGCCATTATGCATCTATTCGGGTTTAAGAATTTTTGTATAGTGTCTGTAAATTGACAGTAGTGGCCATCACTCGTAAACATTACTTTAAAAGACCAGAAGGAAAGTTTCCAGATCCGGCCTCTTCGAAGATCCTCACATCGACCCAGATGGTGTGACGATTCAAAGAGTGGCCCAGAACAATAATCACAATCAATTTAGCTCTAATCCAGAAAAGACGCTACGGCGCTGTGGGGTTGGAATCGATCTTTGATCGCTGATAATTGATTTGAAATATCCACTGTATATAAAAGAGCAATCATGTGGCGTAACAACTTGTAACCTACTTCTTTTTGTTCCTAGGATTTCTTCCTGTTCCTACCATTCCTTCCTATTGCTGCTTTTCCTCCTATTGCTAGTATTTCTTCCAAGTATTCTTCATCTATTCTTAATTTGAACTGGCCAATTAAAGTGGTTCATTAACAATTTACAGACTCTTTGGAAGACTGCAAGTGACATACGCTTCTGACACTGGCTTCTGATTTCAGCATCTGTCTGTACTTTGCCCGCAGTTGCCCGTCATCCCGAACTGTTATCGCAAGAATTTGGCAATAAACACCGATAAACGCCACTTAACGCCACTTAACTTTCAAAGAAGACCCTTAAGTTGAACTCGATTGTTAAAAATAAAGTTAGTATTCTAACAAATAATATCGGGGTTTCTCTCTTCTAAGTTTCAAGTACTTGTGACATGTTCCCTTCCATCAGATCCAGATCACACATAGCTCTTCGGCCCCAATTGGCCCAATGGCAAAGAATAAGAATACTTGGTGATGTTCCCTTTCGCCAATTGTCCAATGCTACTAAACTGGAGAATTCCGAATCTCTGGCTGTATCAAAGATTAAGGAAGAAAGCTCCATCAATGATGTGGAAGCTTCAGCAGAACTTACCGGAGTGATGGATTACCAGAAACAAAGAGAAGTTTTAATGTTTGTAGACCGTATTTATCCACGTTGGCTTACAAAACTTAGCTATAGTCGTCTCTGGGGCTGGTTTTTCAAGCCGCTAAGCCTCACCTCCGATGACGCCGAAGTCAAGAGAAAATTGGTGGAACTGATAAACAGCGAGAAACATAGGTTGCCTCCTGGTGCCGAATGTGAGCAACTCGTGCCAATACGTCGTGACGGTGGTGCATTTGTTAAATTCCTTGTGCCACCTTCCTCCAGTCCCAAGCAATTAGTTGCAGCAATTGAGAAAAATCTCATCCTGTCACAACATGATGGCCCCCTCTCTAAGCTCAGGTGTTTTCTCTTTGCTTCTCCTAAAGCTCTGCTTGTTAAAGGCACTCCCTGGATTGAAGACATGAGTAGGTTCCCCTCTCTTCAAATGAAAGTAATTATTGAAGGTGAACCATTGACAGAAGAACAGTTGTACTCGTTATTTCGTAGATACGGCCTTATAGTCGATATCACGCCATACTCCAGTGCCAAAGGTTTCGCCATAGTTGTCTTCAAGTCGACAAATGCTTGTATAAGAGCAAAAAACTGCATTACAGGCATGACTTTAAATGACAACAAAACCACATTGCATTTGCAATACATCCCATTGGAACGTGTGAATAACATAACATCTTTTATCTCAAATCATCAAAGAATCGCAATACCTGTGATTTTGGCTCTTTTGGCTACCATCGCAGTATTGATCTTCGAGCCTATCAGACAGCAATTTATCGAATACAAGATAAAGAGTTGGCATGGTTATAAAGATAACTGGATCTTTAAATCTCTCTATGGCCCTTACAAGTTTGTCATGACTCGTTTAAGTGACGGTCGTCATTTCATCGACGACTCCTTAGAATCTATTACTGGTGTTCAAAGACGATCATTTGATGTTGAAGATGTTGAATCTGATATGATTTGGTCGGAACGTTCCGAAAGAGCCAAGGAAGTACGCTTCTTACTTTCTGAAAATGCAAACACTTTCATTGTCATTAAAGGTCCAAAGGGCTCTGCTGAACGTGAGTTTGTCATGGAACATGTCTTGAATGCTAATTCTTGCACTGAAAAAATATTGGAAATCGATTGTGCTCTGCTCATAAAAGCAAGAAGTGATAATTTGTTCTTGAGTACAGCTGCAAAGCAATTGGGTTACTTTCCATTATTTACATGGACCAACACTGTTTCTCAATTCATTGATTTAGGATTACAAGGCCTCACTGGTCAGAAGTCGGGACTCAGTGAATCAAAAGAGACACAATACAAGAACATGCTTCTGTTGGCTCAAGCAGCTATTAGAAGGGTATCTCTTGCTGACTTTTCTGCCTACAAGAGTGGATTTGAACATCAGCAACTGAAAAAATTAACCGAAAATGGCACAAGCAGTTCAGAGTTTAAGATTGTTGAGGCAAAGGAAGATGATTACTTACGGCAGCACCCGGAGGTAAAGCCAGTAATTGTGATAAACAACTTCATGAGACAAACTGACAGCCCTCACGATTTTATTTTTAAAGCACTTGCTGATTGGGCTGGCCAGCTCATTCTGAACAACCTTGCCCATGTAATCTTCATCACCCTGGACTCTGGTAGTTCTGTCCATTTGACTTCCGCCCTCCCCAACCAGGTTTTCAAAACCATTTCTTTGGATGATGCATCGTCAAGCAGTGCCAGACAGTACGTTAGCAAGCAATTGAAGGAAAAATACGTTGGCGGTATTGACTCATGTCTCGGGCCTTTAGGTGGACGGATGCTTGATTTACAGGCGTTCGTGAGACGAGTAAAGTCTGGTGAAGAGCCAGAGGATGCCCTTAATGAAATGATTCGCCAAGCTTCTGAGCAACTATCCACCTTTTACTTGAACGCTTCATCCGATGATGGAGATACTCCCTGGGAGACTTCTCAATTGTGGAAACTTATTAGGCTTCTTGCTCATGACGACACAATCGAAGTTAATGAGTTAGTAAAAAACCCCCTTTTTGGTATGGGACCTGATGTGATTAATACTTTGGGAGTTTTGGAGAAGAATGATATAATTCTGTTGAAAAGGGATAAAGGTATCGTCAAGTCTATCTCCATTGGTCGTCCATTGTTCAAAGCGGCTTTCCAAGAGTTGGTTCAGGATAAGAAGATCTTTGAGCTCTATGAAACGCTCATGTACAGAAGACTCATCGCAATTGAGAATGCTAAGATTGTAAAGATGGAAGATCAGTTTTCAAAATTGACTACTAGGGAGGACACGCGCTACATCAAAGAACGTTTGGAATACCTTTCAACAAAGCTCAAAGCTTCAACTCTAAAGGTTGAAGATTATGAAGAAAAGGTTAAAGGTTTAACAACAACGCCACGTTCATCAAAGTCGTCATTTTTTGGCTTCTAGCCATGTACATAATTATGCTATCATATATAGGAAAGTTCATTTGAACATCACAAGTGAGGTTGACTCGTATTATCGAGTAGATTCTTCTGAATAATCTCAAATGCCATACGTCTCCTAATTGTTTTCATGTCGTCTTGAGTGAAAGACAATGCGTTCTGACTCGAAATGTATTTGGCAACAGTGCAAGAGAAGACACCACAATCGAAACCGTTCAGTTGTTGTGGTGTCTCCATGTTTGGATGTAATGTGTACTCTTTAGGTGCAATCAGCAATCTTTCGCATTCTTTCAACATATATTGCTGAAGTAATTGGACTGCGTTAGGATTTCCCTTCGATGCCAATGAGTCGTAGTAGGAAATAGTAGCAGCGTCATTATCTATAACAGCTACCGCCCAATGTGTACTCATTATGTTTATGGGCACTATCACCAAAGATTTTTCTGCAACGTTGACTTTTCTTCTCTTTGCCCAGCGAGCCACACCCTGGTATCCTTTCGATTTCAATGTAGTGAAAAAGTGAGTGGTCCAACAATACACTTGAGAGTACTTCTCAGTGACCATATTCAAATAAAAGTCTATTATATTATCGTTGAGCCATCTTCCGTCATTCAACGTGCCCAAATCTCTGACTGTGATGTCGATAGAAAAAGCCGATACAACTGCAAGATTCTGCAGCCGTGAAGACCAGTACTGTGTTACAACCTGTAACTGTTGAGGTGTAAGAGGATTGATTTTAGACAGTTGTACCTTTCTCTCGTTTACGATTAGATCTTGAATGCAATCTCTTTGCCTTCTGAGGAAGGAAGAGAGGGAAGATGATGGTATGGTTGCCATAATCACATCTGTAAGAGAAAACTCCTTAGCAGGAGCGGGTTTGAAGGGTGTATAGAATTTGGAAACGGCTCTATCGTATTCCTCGGAGGATTCTAAACCCAAATTAGAAGCAGGTACGACTCCATGAGAAGTTGAACCAAAAAACAGACGTTGGCGAGCACCTTCCATATAAGCCGATGTATCGATTTCAGTTAACGGATCTAGTGCAGAATCGGGTAATTCATTTGCAAATGAGGATTGACTGATGTATGCTGACTCGCTGTTGAAATTCAGAGCTTCATAAGCGCTTACTTTAGGAATGTAGCTGGAATGTTCACTGATCCCTAGGGACGTTCCATATTGAGCACAGAGGTTCAAGGTCTCTTCATCAGAAGATTCAACTTCAAACATAGATTCATAAAGAGAACTGTAACCATTCTTTGATATTGAAGGTCCAAATAAGTCCAGAGGGAGAATGTCAGATGTTTCTGCTTGTTTTGTGTCGTTGCTACTTCGGGGCAAGTCACGTTTGGGTTCCAAGATTTCGGATTTTGCTGTTTGAATTGGTTCTTTTTCCAAAGGCGAGCCTGGCTCCTCGGGTATGGCTTCTTCTTGTAAAGTCATAAGATTTGAAGTTGAAGGCTGGCGGGATGTCTGGGACGAATTCGGTCTCAAACGATCTAGTATGCTTCGAAAGAAGAAAATTACAACAATTGAGTATGCTGCCGATAAAAGAGTCAATCTCCCATCATGTGACGAGGCCTGGTTGGGATCATCAGTTACAGAGGTTTGTATACCGTTGTCGAAGGAATGATCTGCTTCTTTACCAGCATCACTAGTGTCCAGGGCACACTGATCTGACCTTCGATGAATAGAAGGGGGAATATATCGGAGTCGGTTTCGAGGTGCTAGAGGAGATTTTCCAACCCCTATTTGGTTCATATTAGGTTGCTTAAGTGAGAAGGGTATGACGAAGTGTGTGTAGTGACTAGTGTCTTTCGGGAGGGTCATTTCAAATGGGGATGATTATCGCTGAGAGTTGTATAAGATATCTTTGAGAAAAAAAAATTGTTCTTTTTTCAAATTTGAGTGTTTACACTTTTATGATTGTTTTGTCAACATTATGTTCACTGCTTTAGTCGTTTTGGTTTTGTGGATCTAACCTTAATGACCTCTCATCAGAGTAGTCTAATCACTTGAGGGACTTTAATTTCATGTAAACTTGGAAGATTATTTTCGATATTAACTTCTTTGGGATAATTTTTTGAGAATTTTTTGGTAGTGCTTCTTGTGTTCTTTTTTCGGAACGTAAAGGATAGACCATAAGGACTAATCATCGAGTTTCAAAACCAAATGAAAAACTCTATATAACATTTTGGTAATTCAAAAGAAGATAAATCTAATATTTCTTGTTCAACTGTACTTGGTGTCTCTCCTCTCTATCCTTTGGATGGGCATTGCTCCTTCTCTTAACATTAGTTCAACCAATCCTAAAAGAAGGTTCATAGATGAAATCGAAATAAGAGCATTGTGAATATAATCAAATTGATAAATCGTTTATATGCAAGAGAATGTTTGGTCTATCGAAGTTCTTCAGTACAGTTACTCTTCAGAGCCTTACTAAGCCCTACTATGACGTATGGGTTACACTTTAAAATATAACGGTTTGCCAGGTCTAATGTAGTTTAATAAGTGAGTGGTATATGGAAAGTCAAATTTCTTGCTAATAGAGACTAATTATCCAGAGACTCTATTAAGCATCGAGCCTCGACTGGAGTTTGTTAGACTCCTAGAATTCAGGATGACTTCTGGGTTTCATGATGTTCTAGGGCAAAATATGGTACGACCTTTATCATTATTGATTGTTTACTCTATTTTCTGTTAACGATATTTCGTTGATTTTTCCATCAAAGAAAACGGTGCAATCCCCATTATATCTTATCTCATCTCATGTAACCTTAAGCAAATACCCGCTGTTCATATCCCTATAGGGAATAAACAAGCGGGCGAAGGAGTATGCTAGTAGGGCCAAAGTTAGGGTTTACCTAATTTGTCGATTTGTGTTTGCCCGACTATCATATAACTAACACACTGATAGAATTGCGAAAGCTTCCAAATGGCTTATTAGGTCAAGACATTTGAAGCGAAGTCGTTTGCATTTAAGGCGTTTGCATTTAAGACGTTTGCACCCAAGACATTTGAAGTTGAAAATTTTTGAAGTTGAGGATTTTTGAAGTTGAGGATTTTTGAAGTTGAGGATTTTTGAAGTTGAGAATTTGATGTAAAGACATCTGGAATTAATGGTGATTGATTATATGGATGTTCTGTCTGGGGGTAAAGACAAGACGGTAATTGAAACGGCATTGGCTCGGCCTTTGATTTCGGCTCTGGTTCTAAATCAGATTCAGATTCTAGCTTGGATCATTCTTTCAATAGAGACAAAAGGGAAGGTGTTCTGTCTAGGCATAAGAACATTGAAAGTGTTAGGTCCTGGGATAAGGAAAACAGAAGTAGATAACGGAGATAAACATTCTAACATCGTAATTTATCGTTGTTTTTTTTTACTTTTATTTTGTTCTGGTTATCCTTAATTTTCACACAACTTTTCGTCCGACAAGATCGATAACAATCAATGAAAAGCTTTGAAAACTACATGAAATACACTGACTCCCCGAATTCAAACCCAATGCTAATCTCCAAACCACAAAACCTTCCAAAAAAAATCAAAAGACAAAAAATCAAAAAAATCAAATCTTTAACATCACTAAGTTAGCCTATTGCATATATTACTTCCTATGGGCACAGATCGGTCTAAGGTGCGCCGGTTTGCATATTGTAACTTAGATAACAGTAGTCCTCGTTACTAACGTCTTGGGATAGGACCTCGGAACTATTAAATTTCTATAAACCGTCAATACTCTTCAAAGTTGATAGAAACGGGACTCTTTCAACCACTTTTGTTCGAAAACAGAATAATTTTCACTCCCTTAACACAAACAGAATGTTAAGAGCTTCCCAAAACAAAGCCCCTCGTTGTAAATTTGGCGCTTATTCGAAATATGCACTTTATCTTCCACATACTCTCTGCACCTCGAACTGGTTGCAAATACTCCGAGGCTTAATTCAATTTCCAAACACGTGGGGGACGACGTTCATAGGATTAGTAGACCTGCAGATCGTTTTTCAATATAACGAACCATACCGAACAACACCTGCACTTATACGAACCTACATCAGGCAACACACCAACAATAATATAATATACCAACTATATACACTCTATTGGTATGTATTAACGACTAACTTTTGTTCAGTACATACTAATACATCGTGGGACTATCTGCAGAGGGTCCATAATATATCGAGAGACGTTCACCCCATTAAACATCTCCCTTCCCTTCATTAGCAGCACGCCTGGTAAAACGTGCAGCATCCCATAATAGTTTTCAGCGGCAATTGTACAATTTATTGCCTTTGCATTGCTTTTATTGGTCAGTCACTCCTTTTGAAGCCCCCGTTGTACTGCAGTGATCATTGCACAGTCGTGTCTCTAACTAGCCTTTGCTAAAGCACTCCCCTACTATAACTCCATAACTCTCTAATACTTCCAGCACATGTCCGACGGCCCTTCTACGACAACAGAATCTATTGGTGAACCGATGCTTTTTGACAACAAACTCCAGCAGGAGATTTATGGGCCATGGAAGGAATACTACCTTAACTATGTAAAGTTGAAGAAGCTCTTGAAAGAAGGTGTCATTTTGAAAGATGCCTGGACCGAGAAGGATGAACAAAACTTTGTCTCTGCTTTGGACTCTGATTTAGAGAAAGTGTATACTTTTCAACACAACAAGTTTGACGAATTGAATGACTACTTGAACGAGTTGCAAGCAGCCACTGAACATCCCTCTGCTGAGTTCGATGTGCTGGGATTCACTAGCAAGCTTGAGCTGGTATTGAATTTGGCCCAGGAATTGAATCATTTCCAACGTTTGAACTACACTGGTTTCACCAAGATTGTCAAGAAGCACGACCGGTTGCACACATCCTACTCTGTTAAGCCCTTGTTGAATGTCCGGTTGAAGAACTTGCCTTTCCACTCGGAGGATTACTCTCCCCTTTTGTTCAAGATTTCGGCCTTGTTCCAGTTTTTAAGAGATAATTACAACTTGGACCAAGCATTGTCTAAGCTTTCGTCTTTTAACGAAGATTCCTCTGTGGAGGAGTTCAAGTCGTTCAAGTTCTGGGTCCACCCAGACAACTTGATGGAAGTTAAAGCCCTTATCCTCCGTCGTCTTCCTGTTCTCGTGTATAATCAAAAGAATGGATTTGATGATGACGACGATGACGATGATGACGACGACGATGATGATGATGATGATGATCCTTACTCTAAGCTCTCCAAAAACGACCCCACCATCAATTGCTTGTACTTTGACAGTGAGCACTTTGATTTATACAACAACAAGTTGATCAAAGCTCCTAATGCCTCGACCTTGCGTTTCAAGTGGACCGGCCCCTTGTACAACAAGCCTGAGATCTCTTTGGAAAAAAAGGTGTTTGAGAAGCAATCTGAAACCTTCAACGTTGATGAAAAGATTACTTTGAAGGAAAAACATTTGGATTCTCTTATCAAGGGAACTTTCGATGTTGAAAAGTACTTGAAGAAATTGGCGCGGAAGGGAAGATCAGAAAAGGAAATTGAAGATACCAGAAAGCACATTGTATCTCTTCAGAACTACATAAAAGAGAACAACTTACAGCCTTGTCTTAGAACTTCTTACAAGAGAACTGCTTTCCAAATTCCCGGTGATAACAATGTCAGAGTTGTTATTGACTCTGACATCTACTTCATTCGTGAGGATGCTTTTGACCAACAACGTCCAATCAGAGACCCTCAAAAATGGCACAGAACTGATATTGACTCTCGTGTTACCAATCCGTTCTCTTTGTTGAGAAAGGGTGAATATATTAAGTTCGCTTATGCGGAGTTGGAGATCAAAATCAAGACCAAGAGAAAGGGTAAGAAGTTGGGATGGGTCGATGACTTGGTTCAGTCGCACTTGGTAAAAGAAATCCCTAATTTCTCGAAGTTTGTTCATGGTATTTCCAGTCTTTTCTTGGAAGATGACAAATTGGAAAACATTCCATTCTGGTTCAACGAGTTGGAGTCTGACATCAAACTTGATCCTCAGCAAGCCTTCATTGATACCAAGGAAAAGATGGCTAAATTGCAAACTGATGAAGAAAATTTGCTGAAATTCAAGTCCATGTTGGCCAATTCATCTGGATCTCCATCCTCTTTTGCTCCTAGATCCAAGTCTTTCTCTGTTTCCGAGATTTCTAACCCTGCGCCTCAAGCTGACCCTAGTAATTTGGCTGCAATCACAGAAGCAAACACTGAGGATGGTACTGCAACTTCTGGCGCTGACTTAGATCAGTCTTCCGATGACTATGAAGATGAAGAAGATTCGCCTAAGAAGCCTATTGTTGGTTTGCAGAAGCTTCAGGACACGTTCTCGAAGTTGTTAGATGTTGACTCTGAAGAGGAAGAAATTGACTTGCCAATTGGTGTTTCCAAGCCAGAGTCTTACATTAAGAACGCTGGTCCTCTTAAAATTGAGCCTAAGGTTTGGTTGGCTAATGAACGTACCTTTAACAGGTGGTTGCATGTTACCACATTGCTTTCAACTTTGACCTTCATTATTTACTCGTCTACCAGCAAGGCCAACTTCGCACAGTTAGCTACTTGGTTAGCGTACCTCTACTTCGGCTTGACTGTGTTTTCTGGTATTTGGGGATACTACATTTTCATGCGCAGAAGAGAAATTATTATGGAACGTTCTGATAGTCACTTGGACAATATTTTGGGACCATTGTTGATTGCTTTCGGATTGATGGGTGGTTTAGTGATTAACTTTGTCTATGGATTCAGGGCCGTTTCAGTTCAACTCAACGCTGCCCAAGCTGGAGAAATGACCACCTTCTCTACCACAGGTATCACTGAAGAATTCTTGGCACGTAATCCCTTCCAAAAGACCATTCTTGACTTCGTGTTCAAAATTGTTGGTGCCTAGTTGTCATTATCTTCCAAACCAACCAAGTACTAAGTAAGTACATTCATTTAATATTATTCAATGTATCTGCAAAAGCATGATTTTACAATTTCAAGACACTTGTTCAACTTTGTTCAGTACAATGTTTCTACCGACTCTATGTTCTACGCAAACAGCATCAAGAACCGAACAAGCAAAACCGATATTTGTATGAATTAAATCTTAGAAGTTTCATTTTTTGTCTATAAGCCCGTTCATCATATCATAAATAAAAAAATTAAACATTCAAGTCCCAATAACCCCCCATGTTTCCATATTTTGCTTACAGGTGTCGTTACCATACACACCCCCACTCAACGCACATCCCGACAACGAAGTAGTGAACTAGCACCAACAGATCTAAGCAGTGGAAACGCGTTCGTCGCCAACAAAATACACATACATAATGTCGCATAACATTTCTCTTTACACAATCACTGCTGCCTTGATTCTCGGCAACGATGCTCAAAGATTGTACGCCAAATACTACAGGCCAGAGGATCCTCTGCAAGCGTACAAGACATTACAGCAACAGGAAAAATTCGAGAAAACCATCTATGATAAGGTAAACAAGCTACACCAGGATGTGTTACTCTGTGACAATCACTTGATCACGTATAAGCAAACCAACGATGTCATTGTCATTATTGTTGGTGCATTAAATGAGAATGAGTGTATGCTTTATACGTTGACGCACAATGTCAACGAGGCGTTGAGTATTTTATTGAACAATTCGCTAGACAAACAGACTGTATTGGAAAAGTACGATATGGTTTGCTTGTGTCTTGATGAAGCCATTGATGATGGAGTCATCTTAGAGATTGACCCTGCTGTTCTTGTGAGCAGAGTCACGAAACCTCCTGTGACGACCGTTGTTCCAGGTGAGATGCACCTTGATCTTTCGGAGAGAGGCTTTTTCAATGCATTCAGTTATGCATCCAAGCGTATTTCCGAGAAGTTGCAACAAGGTTTGTAAAATAGGTGAGTGGTCAGACATTTCCATGAATTGTGTCAGTAGGGCCGACGAAAAATCTTCATTAATAAAAAGCAAAATATTATCAATTAATGTCTGTGTTGAAATTCGTACTTTTTTGATGGTATATCATTGTCATCTTTTGATCTTGTGAACTTTAGTTCAACTTACTCTATACCAAAAACTAAGCTACATCTACATTAAATAACTTAAGGAAAGAAATTCTTCCAATTAAAAGAAAGAATTGAATTTCCTCTAAAATTCTTTTTCTTCTACCGTAAGCTTCTTCGAACTTTTCGATTTTGACACTTGATGATAATATCAACACTTGAACTACACTCCCCTAGCCTGCACTACTGAACAATTGATCCCTAGCCTCCTCTTTGTATTTAGACCTCCATCAACGCTTACCTACCTTACGGCGAAATGGAAGAAGAGTTCTTTTTCTCTCTTCTTCGAATATCTGTTGCTCAGATCCTAAAGGCATCCGGCTTCGACAAATGCAAGCCGTCTGTTTTGAATGTCATCACTGACCTCTACATCAAACACTTCCAACTTGTCGTGACTCAAGCACAGAAATTCGCTCTTGCAAGAACTAGCTGCTCTAATATGGTCGATAGCCGAGACATCTTCCAAGCATTTGTTGCGGCTGGTACGGTCAAGCCTGCCAGATTTGGCGTAGTGGAAAATCGACAAGAAGATAACGAGAGCAACACCAAATCGAGTGAAGCGTTTTTAAACTGGCTCCGATATAGTGATCACTACTCTGTCAGTAAGACTCTAAGTGAAATTCCTTCCTCTTTAATTGTTAATTTAATGGAGAAGAGACGTATAGATACCTCTGCTGAGACTGATCAAGAGCGTAAGAAGAGGCGATTGAAAGAACGTCAAGACTTTTATAATCAGCTTAAGCAAGGCGAAGACTTAAATCAAGCAGACGCTATGGGCAAGTATATGGACGATCTAGATGATGACGAAATTAGTTCAAGCGATCGACTTTCATGGCTCACATACTTAGCCGAAAAGGATCTCAAGTTGGGACACAACTTGAAATTTGTCAACAGTTGCATTCAGGACAGCTTGGTTGGCGTTCACAGCAATACAAAGTTTCACCCTAAAATAGATGGAGATAATTCCCAGTCATTGTTCCAAAGCCACATTATCAACCACACGAAAGGCGACCACATTCTCTTGCCGATACATGATGCTGATTTGCCTGAAGGTGAAAAAAATTCATCTGTTGTTCCAACACTGCGGCTTAAAGAACTACTTCCGTACAATGTCAAGTATAATCTGGTATTATGTGATGACAGTTTGGATCAGTATATCAATTATGCCTCGGCTCATCAAGACGAAATTCAAAGAGAAATGAATGCTCCAAAGACTGCTAGGCGTATGGATATCGATTTCTCGGTTGGAAATGACGAGATTTCCTCGGAAAACCCAAGCTCCAAGTCCGCCGAAGCAACTGAGGTCACAAGTCAGGAAGTTCTGATGTCAGCACCAAGCTCTCAAGTTGTGAAAAGTACTAATTCTGTTAACAAAGATTTTTCAAAAAATAATATTCCACAAATAAAGGTTGAGATGCAAGCTGGACCTGAAGAGGAAGCTGACTTGAAGGAATCTGAATCACCTGAAAAGGAATCTGAAGAATCTGAATTGCCTGAAAAGGAATCTGAATTGCCTGAAAAGGAATCTGAATTACTTGAAAAGCAATCTACAATACCTGACAAGGAAGCTAAACTTCCATCAAAAAAATCTCCGAATACGCCCTTGGTTAGCTCCTTAGACGAGAAAAGTACAGAATCAAAAACCAGTCCTATTGGCATTGATTCTCCGAAAAAGGTAGCCTCTGTAGAAGACGAAAACGAACTGTCTTCTTAGAACATTAATGAGCATTCGACCAATTAAGCTTCGAAAGATTAATCCAAGCACTCTAATGAAAAGGAGTAAACTCTCAAGGGTAGTCAATCAAGTGTTATGGTCGATTCTGATGAAGTTTTAAAAGTTAAAATAGAGCATATGGACCTGAATTTTTCGAAAATATTATCGTTACTGAAATTTTCCAAGCCTTACGAAATCAAGAAATATGGCAAGAAGAAAAGCTGGAGTAATCTTAAGCGTCATTGAATGGGACTACGATAAACTCTGGTGGCCACAAAAACCCATTGTAGTATCGATGTGCATTTTCAGACCAAGCTATTCTCTAGAATATCTGAGTGTTTATTTAGGATATTATTATTCCGCATCTGATAATATAAGAGGTTCCTCAATGGGGTTTACCTCCAATTTCAGTTGGGGTTCAGGACATTTACCGCTGGCAACGTCGTAAAATCGCTCCTTGGTGATTTGGGTGAGTTTGGCAACAATATTTTTATGGCATGGCAACTTAGAATCTTGACAGACGCTTTTAAGCTTCAAGATGTACTTGTAGCAATGGTAACACTCGACGACAGGAACTTCCAATTTGGACTCTATGTATCTTGAAGGCAACTTGATGGTCACTTCGTCGATGAATTTATCCTGTGCTTCTCGTACAGTAAGAATAAAACACATTCCAAAGATAGTCTTCATTCCATATGAGACCAGCAAAGGCCATGCACTGAGAAGTTCCACTTTGGATAATGTGTGCTTGATGATATCCGCCTGTTTAATGATAAAGCCATCATCTTGGTTCCCTGTCTTTTTCTCTTGTAAAGTTTCCACAAAATCATACGGTAGCTCAAGATTCAATTCAAAATTGAGCATCTTTAGCATGATTTCCTCTCTATACAAGAGTTGATCTCGCCATTGCCAAAACAAAGCATGGTGTTGATCAACAACTTGGTTTGGGTTGCGGATCTCACAAGCTTTCAATGCGATTCTATCGGGTTCACGGTAGCAGTCATGAAGCTTGCAACTGATGGCAATGGCTGCACATATGAAGAAGTATTTGGATGTGGTGATTGGCATACGCATGTAGAAACGGTTGATATATACCGTTGCCGCTAGAATGGTGCGGCCGTCTAGTTTCAACTCAATCCCAAGTTTAATTAAAAATGCATACATCAGTTCTCTGGTTTGTAACTCTTGCCCTAGGGTCATCAGCTTCCTAGACGGACTTCTACTAAGAAAGGATTCCTCAGAAAATAACCAAGTGTTGTGAAATTTTTCTTCCACCACTCCCCTCTTCGAATTCAGATCTCTCTTGTTTTGATGGTGAGAGGAATCCACTGGCTGGGGACTCAGTTTGTTCAGAGACGATCCATTATGCCCTTTGTACTCATTACTAATAGGTGTCATTTTATCCTCTAAAGCTTGGTAAACAGGCTTTTTGGTTATCAGAGTTGATGATTATCGAAGATGACGGAGTGTAATAATGTGTCGGTGGTGGAAAGTCTGATACGAGTAGCGTTCGAAGATATCAGTAGAGGACATAGTTGGGCTGAGATCAACTCTGGGCAGAGATAAAATATAAGTGATGGAAGAAGTAATGGAATAATCTCAAAATCAATGTGGAACAATTACGTTTTAAAATACTTGATGGTTTATTTTTTTAAATTTAATATGTAAATCTTTCGGTCATGTTTGAGAAATAATGACATAGAATAGATTACTTAGCGGTTGTAGGCTACCTGAGATCTACTTAGAAGTGGTTTGTTCTTTGATCGAAAAAGAAATATATATATATTGTGTATTTTTCTCTTTATATATGTAGGTGTATTAGTTTTTTAATACCTTTTTGGTTTTTTTTGTATTTTTATGGAGACAATGTTCTATTTTGTTGGAACACTGTTCAAATCAGTAAGAACTGACAGATTTGCCATGGATTTTCAAAATATGAAAGCAAGAGATTTACGACTTTTCTCTTTCAAAAATTCATTACGGTAGCAATTGTAAAATAAAATCTACTATTGTCTTGATAATAGTGATGAGTCTTTCTTTTCCTACAATTTTATCTAACTAACATAGTCTAAAGGCCCATTATGAACAAGTGTGTTTTGGGGACAACATTCAACTGAAGCATAAGAGTTGAAACGATATTCTTTTCAACATTTTCAATTATTTACCAATTATTTTTGATTAATTACCAAATATTTTCAATAAGGTATCATATCTTTTCAATTCTTCTGGCTTTACTTGCTTTCTACAAATCCCTAACCATTCTAACCAGCGCTTAAGCAACAAGTATATGTAAAGTTATCAATAGACACTCAAAGAAGTGATAGGGCATCACACATAGTTACAGTATTAAATATTCATTTCTTTGGATATCAGGAGCTTCTGCTCGTTGCTTTCTGATTGTTATAAGCGTCTGTTTTCTCTGCAAGTTTATTAGTCTAGTTCAGTAAACGCATGATTTCAATCTCAACGAGAAATAATGTATCTCCTGATCAATCAAACAAATTAAATAAGATTTCAGTTTGATATGCTAAACTTTTGATTCGGACATCGCAATTTTGAAGTAAAATGAAAGAATTTCTAGGTACAATGAAAAACTTTCTAGTTAAACTGAGGAATTTCCAAGAATATTCAAAAAAAAATAGAATCACAAGATTTTCTTGGCAGAATTCAAATAAACTTAAAGAAATAGGCTTAAAGCAATACATAAAAGAACTATCAGAATTTCACTATACACAGTTACAGTGGCCGAGTGGTTAAGGCGACACCCTGCTATCAAGCGGTACAGGTGTTGGGCATTGCCTGCGCAGGTTCGAATCCTGTCTGTGACGATATTTTTTGTTATCAATTTTTTTATTTTTTAATATTTTTTAATATTTTTTTACACTTTCCAATAAATGGATAGCTAAAAATTACTTTTTCTTGAGAGAAGATAGTTATTCCTCTAAATTTCATCGGCAAAAGTCGGCTGTATCGGTACTGAATAGGATGTTCACAATATTTTTGCGGTTTTTCTTGAACTCCAATGCCGTGTTCTTAACGCCGAGGCCTCACTGGGGTGGATGGGGAAGTTTACCAATTTGTCTAAACAGTGATTGCAACACAAAGAAAAAGATTTTAAAATCCAAAGAATTGAACCTTCATATGTAAAACAAAAGGGAGCAACCTAGGTATTTTTCATTGTTGAATAGGTTCTCCATTCCGGCATGAAATAGAGGAGGTTAATTCCGTCCTGTACACCACTGAAGGTGGACCAGACACAAGACACACATATTCAGTTAACTTGTCTTCAACAACATAGGATCGAAGCTTTATCCCCAAAACACCCCCTTCTGCTAACGTGATATAATACAACCGCCTGAATTTGATTGGAACTATTGCCTCCTTCGCATATCTCATTGCATCCTGAAAATGCCCATATAATGGCCAATCAGTATCAGAATCCAACTGAACCACAAGACTCTTCTATTTTTGGAGAGGACCCAAATAATCAGTCTATTAGAACGTTTGAAAATATGGTACTCGATAGAGAGTCTCAAGCCGACCTTGTGGGAACTAACCTCAACGGGCAACAATACAATCCGAACGGCGTTCCGGTCCAATCACCAAACTTCAATTCCTTCTCTTTTAATACTTACAATAACGCTTACCCCGATGCTTTGGAGGACATGAAAGCCATGGCTGGACTTCCGGTTGCCTCAATGCCTCTTATTGACAACATGTCTCCTCGAAATGGTGACTTTGCTAACGTTAACAATAACCAAATCCAGGACTCAAGTCAGCTACTAAACGAATACAATGTGAAGTATGAAGCGGGCGAAAATGTTTGGCCGCAAGAGAACAATATTTCTGCCATGGGTAATGAATATCAATACTCTGGCTTTCCACGTCAGCCAGCCCAAGGCCTTCCAGCACATGGTATGAGTAAGGAAGCTTCTTTCTATCCGGAACCAAGAGGGCCCATAAGAAATGCCCAGTCATTTTCCTATGGATCTCCAGCTGTACCTCAAGTAAAGAGAGAAGTGAATAGTCCTACACTCAAGGCCGAGAGTCCTGGAGAGAGCGAAGAGTACTCGAAAAAGGGAGGAAGAACAAGATCAGCCCATAACATAATTGAACAAAGATACAGAAATCGAATGAATGACAAGTTCACTGCACTCCAAAATTGCGTTCCTACACTACGAGTTGCTGCAAGGAGAGGAACCAAAACCAAGAACGACATGGATGGAGATACCGACCATTACAGAACTAGCGATGGGGAAGGTGAGGGTAACGGTAACGAAGACCTCGAGGGTTTAACTCCTGCCACCAAACTCAATAAGGCTACAATTCTCACGAAAAGTGTGGAATATATCAAGTTTCTTGAAAGGAAGAATACACGCATGCAGTCCGAACATCAACAGCTAGTGGAGAGGGCCCGGATGCTTGGAATATCTTTAAGTGACGATTTGATTAATAGCGACATGTCTCAAGATAACAGAGGAATTCACCGATGAAATGGGTCATGATGGCTACGCAACAAGCATTATTTAATTTACTTCGACTTCCTGAATACGTGTCCTATCAGTTTATAATTCGAGAACTCATTTGCTAATTACTCTTGAATCAATACATAAGAAGGAATCGACATTACATAAACAATTAGGCTAGATGGTTGAACACCAAGACCAAGACAGACACCAAGACCAAGAAACCTTGAACAAAGCACAAATGAATTCTGTCGTTCAATGAAGCAAGTAATACAAAGGTAAAGATCAAGGTGTCCAACTCTATTGTTGAGTTCGCATTAAGTTCACATTAGTTACAACTGATTGGATATATTTCAAACCACTGTTCCGTTATTGCTTATGTGATATTTTAGTGCTCAAGGAATCTCTAACGGTATTATTGATCAAAACGGCTTCAGTTATGCCCTAACAGGCCTGTCAAGGAGCAGAAATAGGCCCTTTGCATTGTGGTTCAGTTGCAACAGTTGTAACAGACACAAAGTATAGAAATGAAAAAACTCGAAATTTAGACCAGAATTATTGCTGCATAAATTGAAATATTACCGTCAAATTGCCGACGTTCCATTGTTTTTATGGCTCGTATCTTCAAATCAGTCCATTAATATTCAGTAAAGACGTGTTTTGCAGCCAGGTGAGTTCCCTGCAGGTTGATCTGTTTACGAACAGCGGTTGGGCCGGTAATTCCGTCAACCAAAGATCAATTTTGGGTTAAAAAATCTCTTGAAACTGCAAATTAACCCCAAATATTGTCATGAAATTATTTTTTCTTGTATATTTCCCAGTATCACCCAGTGTCGCCCAGTGTGAAATCAGACTTCTGTAGTTGGTGGACTTGGACCACAAGCACGTGACCGGAAACTACAATGGCACCACACCAGAACTTTAGGCATCAAGCAGCATTAACCGCGATCTCGGTATCGCACCCGTACACCATCGTATACCTAGATCGAAGTACATAAGAAGGGTACCGTCTCTTCAAGTAAGAACAAATCCATTTCCGGTCCCTTGTTCCTTTTCCATCCAAATCATGGCTTTAATCGACTTGGCCGTGGCTATCTACGAGCAATTCATGGCTCTTAGCCTCCTTTCCAAGGTGGGAGTCCTTGTTTTCGGACCCATCATCTACAATGTCGTTTGGCAGCTCTTGTATTCGCTTAGAAGAGACAGAGCTCCCTTGGTGTTCCACTGGATACCATGGGTTGGATCTGCTATCCCTTATGGAATGAATCCTTATGTTTTCTTCGAGAACTGTAGACAGAAGCATGGTGATGTGTTTGCCTTTATGTTATTAGGTAGAGTGATGACCGTTTACTTGGGTCCAAAGGGTCATGAGTTTGTTTTCAATTCGAAGCTTGCAGACGTGTCCGCTGAAGAAGCTTATTCTCATTTGACTACCCCTGCTTTTGGAAAAGGTGTTATTTACGATTGTCCTAACCACAGATTGATGGAACAGAAGAAGTTTGCTAAGACCGCTTTAACCAGAGACTCGTTCCAAAGATATGTTCCAAGAATCCAAGAGGAGGTCTTAGACTACTTCAAGACTTGCCCATCCTACTCCATGACTGAACGTAACAACGGTGTTGTCGACGTTTTGACAACTCAAGCCGAGATGACCATTTTGACTGCTTCTAAATCTTTGTTGGGAGATGACATGAGAGCTAAATTCGACAAGTCTTTTGCCGGCTTGTACAATGACTTGGACAAAGGTTTCACTCCAATCCATTTTGTTTTCCCTAGCTTACCATTGCCATCATATTTCAAGAGAGACGCTGCTCAAAAGAAGATTTCTGGTACTTACATGTCTTTGATTCAAGAAAGAAGAAAAACCGGTGATATTGTTGATGGAAGAGATCTCATTGATTCCTTGATGTTGAACTCGACCTACAAAGATGGTAAGAAAATGACTGACCAAGAAATTGCTAACTTATTGATTGGTGTTTTGATGGGTGGACAACATACATCCGCTGCTACTTCTTCTTGGTTCTTGTTGCATCTTGCCGAGAGACCAGACCTTCAAGAAGGTTTGTACAACGAAGTTCTTTCTGTATTGGCTAAGAAGGGTGGTAAGATCACTGATTTGTCTTACGAGGACTTCCAAGAAATGCCTCTTGTTAACAACACTATCAGGGAAACTTTGCGTCTTCACTTGCCTTTGCACTCCATTTTCCGTTTAGTGAAGAACAACTTGGTCGTTCCAAACACTACCTATGTTGTTCCAAAGGGTCATTATGTTATGGTGTCCCCTGGTTACGCCCACACTTGCGAAGAATGGTTCCCTAATGCCCAGAAATTCGACCCACGTAGATGGGAAGAGATGGATGCTGCCAATGTTCAAGACCAAAACCTGGATGATGCTGAGGACTATGGTTTTGGTAAAGTGACTAAAGGTGTAGCTTCTCCTTACTTGCCATTCGGCGGTGGAAGACACCGTTGTATCGGTGAACAATTTGCCTACGTCCAGCTTAGTACTATTTTGTCTACTTTTGTTTACAACATGAAGTGGGGTTTCGCTCCAGGACACACTGTTCCTCCTGTGGACTACCAATCGATGGTGACCTTACCAGAATCTCCAACTGAAATTGTGTGGGAGAAGAGAGAGACCTGTGTTATTTAGACGTGTCCTTATTTACAAGAGCCACTAGAAACTTCAAGAAGGTATCTTCCTTTTGACTGCGGTCCTCACCACTGTTTATAAGAATGAGGTTAGATATTCCAGATATTGGCAGATGAAGCTCTCGAGAATGGTTTCGAAAGACAAGATTTTTTTTAATACCATACTGTTATTTTATCGCATATAAATCTAGAGGTTTGACCTATACACTATAAGATTTTATTATAAATCTCTATTATTCGTTCCCTTATATCTCCTACAGCGGCCCGGAAGAGTGAGACAGGTCCTTTTCTCTCGCTCCGATTGTAGGTGTACGGGTGCATGAATCATTTATCAGGTGGAAAAATTAACCACAATATTGAACAAGTATCCAGTTCATTTGGCCGGCCCAACCAAATATGTCTTCTTTCAAATTAAAAGTCCCGGCATCCAGTGCCAACATAGGCCCCGGATTCGATGTTCTCGGAATCGGGTTAAACATGTACCTAGAGATCGATGTTTCTATTGATAAACTGGTCAATACCTCCAGCGATAAGTACAATGTCAAGCTCTCTTATGAAGGAAACGGAGCCAGCGATGTTCCTCTTCAAAGCGAAAAAAATCTTGTTACAGCTACTGCGTTGTATGTCATGCGCTGTAACGGCGTAGAGAAGTTCCCCGACGGAACCTTGGTACATGTCACAAACCCAATTCCATTAGGCAGAGGATTGGGATCATCTGGTGCTGCTATCGTTGGAGGTGTGATGTTAGGAAATGAGATTGCACAACTCAAGCTTTCCAAAGAGCGTATGCTTGATTACTGTTTGCTAATAGAGAGGCACCCCGATAACATTGCAGCTGCCATGTTGGGTGGGTTTGTTGGGTCATATCTTAATCAATTACCTGAGGCTGAAACTCAAGCAAAGAACGTTCCTCTTGAGACCATTTTGCCCAAGGAGTCTACCCCTGAGGCCGATTACGAGAAGCGTCCTCCTCCAAACGCTATCGGTCAGTACTTGAAATACAACTGGAACAACAAGATTCGGTGTGTTGCTATTATTCCTGAATTCGAAGTCAAAACCGATCATTCCCGGGCTGTTCTTCCAACCTCGTACCAGAAAGAGGATATCGTCTTTAATTTGCAAAGATTGGCCATTTTGACTACTGCTTTGACTCTTGAGAAGCCAGACCATAACCTCATTTATGAATCGATGAAAGACAAGATCCATCAACCTTACCGTGCACAGCTCATTCCTGGTCTTGAAACTGTATTGAAGGATGTTACTCCACAGAGCAACCCTGGTTTATGTGGAATCTGTTTATCTGGGGCTGGGCCCACTATTTTGTGCTTGGCCACGGAAAATTTCGATCAAATTGCCAAAACAGTTGTTGAAATTTTCAACAAGAAGGATGTTAAGTGTCTGTGGGAGCTTTTAGACTTAGCATACGATGGTGCTACTGTCGAATACTAATGAATATAATAGAAGGCATATATCATCAATGGAGTAACATTGACAATTTGTAATACAACAATTTTATCGTCTACAATTATTAAAAGGCAAAAAAAGACACAACATTGACAAAAGCTACAAGGACAGAAAGTGCAAGGATATAGTAACAGTTTTCATTTCCTGATTGTCCATAGGTAATTTATGAGAGCCCATCTACTACCATTTTCCAACATAAACAGAACATTTAAATATAAAGAATCATATATATTAACAAAAAATAAACCAATTGATTTATCAACAGAATTGATTTCGACATAAATTCACTCATGTTTTGTGTTGTTGGATTCACCCGCACCGGGCCAATCAGATCTAAATCCCTCCATATATTGTTAGCTCTACTACGTTTGCCGCTGTCAAGCAAGGGATTCAATGTCAGGTGTATTAGAGTTCCAGCAGCAAATTCTTAAAGAGAATGCATTGAACCATGCCGTCTCTCAACCTGTGTACGTGACAAAGGTTGAGGTGAACGGAGGGAACAACTTTTCCAGACAGTTTTTCAGCAAGCTATTAGCACCTTTAGTAGAACAGAGTGACTATACTTTGAACCAGTTGCTAGGGAATGTTGGAGAATGTAAAGAAAATCTTGCAAAGACACAAGTGTTTTCTAAGATTTCTCCCTCGCTACACATTGATTATACACATCCAACACCTTCTGCTAAGTCTTACAACAAAGATAAGTCACTTTTAACCAAGGTTGTATTTGATCTCGAGGCCAATGAACAAAAGATAGGTGAAGCTTCTTTATGTTTCAATTCGGAAGAAAATTTGGCCGTCAACTTGGGCTATTCTAATAACAATTTTAACCGGAACGCAGAGCTGGTCCAGATCGGAATAAACTACAGTCCATACAAGCCATACGAGCACCTTATTCTGAAGATTCGTATGGAATCCGCTTTAAGAGACCCTTCGTTTAAGTTCGTTGCTGAGCTCTTCAACACTCATGAGAACAATCAAGTGTGGAGTAACTCAGGCAGATATCTAGGTGGACTAATGGGAATCAACTACGTCAACTCCAAGAACAATTTGTCATTTTTCAATGGTATTGCATTGAACCGTAGAACACTTTATGGGTTTGATGACGAACTAGCTTTGTCCAAGTCCAAGAACTATGAAGGGGACTTTTTGAAGTCTTCCATTGTGACTAAACTAGTGCATCGTTGCCATGAAGATCAACAATCTGTTCTTCCAAGAATTGGCTCCACCTTTTCTGTTTCCAATGAGATTGCATCCGAACAAGATCAACTGAACTTGAACCGTGGAAATGCCAACTGGATCAAGACATCTGCTCTATTCGAGGCTTACAAGTCTTTTGGCTGTAACACATACACAGCCCACTTCTTTGGCGAAGGTGGTAATATCAGTACGTCTGATCCAAGCCGTATTCATGTTTCCGATTTGTTTTACCAAGGAGGATTCAATTCTTTCCCTGGTTTCTCTCGTAACGGTGTTGATGTTAATGGAGCTACACAATACTACAAAATTGGTGCCACGCTTTATAGCCGACTTCCAAATGCTAAGAAAATCGAGAACGATGTCAATCCGTTAAGATGTTATGTTACAGGTATGGTGGGAAATGTTTCAGATAACATATGGAGAGACAGTGGTGTTATTAGCTCAGGTGTTGGTCTTCGCTACTTTAACAAATCCGTCAAGGTGGATGCTGGCTACTATTTGGCTCTGAGACTCAACTCTGAACACGACATTGGAGTTAAAGATGGATTTTTGTTCGAGGTCTCCATTAGTGGTGTGACAGAATAGGTCTAGAGCATGAAATAGGTCTAGGGTTGTTACGGCTCACATCCATTGAAAAAAAAAACAGAAAAGAAAGAAATTCTCAGAAGAGCAAATTTCTTCAACCAAAACATAAACTAGTGAAAAGAGGCTGTCCTCAGCTTCGTTGGTATATATTCTTAGTGTTGATGTATATTCTTCGTTTAACACTTTGTAAAAGATTGGGAGTAAATAGAAAGCCTGTTCTTTTTTCGCATACAGAATTTCCAATTCCCTCTTTTGATCATCTTGTTTGAATTTTGTTAAATCTCATTCACACTTTCCAGACACCAGTGTGAATGAAGAGTAGTCAAACTTCAAACTGAACAACCACTTAAAGAGAAGGAGTCACAAGAAGCAACAAGACATTATTAACAATCACATTGAGAAATTCCAAAAGGTTTACTAAAACATTAATCCAGATTAGTCAATTGCCCAAATACTTTACTGCAATACAGATTCGACACAAACATTCTCTTGAGCCGCATATCTACACTACTAGGCTATGCTAAACCACACTTGACTACGCTAGTTCACACTATAACAAGCTACAATAAAGTACAATAAAGAAAAGTACAAGAGACATAAGAGGACCGAATCTAAGAGATTCCAGGCTTGAGTATAACCTGTCACTATGAGTAAGGAAAACGATATAATTTCAAAGGTGTTGGTAACAACTGAGCTGTTTAAGGGTAGCTTTCCTGCTCTACGTGAAGCAGTTCTTCTGAACGAATACAACTCTAAATGTGAACACTATTCGAGGCTTTTGGTATGGAAAACATGTTTTGTGACGGAATCCCTCAATATTCTTGCCTGGGAAGAAAAGCTACTGGCTTCTCGAGCAGTTTACCACCTGCTAAGACGAAACCCTGAAATGGCTGTTCCATGGAATAAACTCGAACGTGATAGCGAGTTCTATGCACATTCGCCATCTAAATCCCACCCAAAAGATGCTGCTCGTAAGTTGGTACGAATTAGCAATGTTAACGATGATCCATTGTTGTCGAATGGCTCTACACAAAGCGTGGTCAATACAAGTCTCCAGAATAGCGATGCAGAGTTATTAGAAGCAATCATTTTAGACATTAAAAGATTGTTTCCGGGAGAAGACTTCTTCAATAGTACTACTGAATCGGCGCACGATGCCAAACGACAACTAATTACCATCCTCTACACATGGTGTAAATGCAATCCAAACGTTGGCTACAAACAGGGGATACACGAGATTTTAGGGTTGATATACCTCAACACCGTCAAAGAGTCTGTATCTTTGGCTGATACCAAAGGTTTTACCGCAGATGAGCTAAGGATCCTCTCGCTATATAACTTGCAATACTTGGAACATGACACTTTTGCTCTCTTCAATCGGTTTTTCGTCTCAAGTGGTATTGTCACAGACTTTTATGAGACTGAAGCACGACTAATGAACTCAATTGAGTCGTTTAATGGCCTTCTCATGAAAGTAGACCAACTAATTCACTACAATCTCATCACTAAACTTCTGCTTGATACTCCCCTTTGGATTATTCGTTTTTTTAGGCTTATGCTACTTCGAGAACTCAGTAATGATTTAGAGGTTCCATCCATGTTATGGGATAAGTTTGTTGCAGCCGAACTGGAGAGAACAATGGGCCAAACGTGTTTATCTGAATTGGTTATTAGCATGACCATCATCATGCTAATCCACCTCAAAACAGAGCTTATGCTTTGTGACTTTTCGGAAGCTCTTTCGCTACTTCTACATTATCCTATAACGACAAAGATGCACCTTCATGGCGACTTTATTAGTCTGCTTTTTCATGATGCATACCATCTTCGCTCCGTTAAAGATAAGGACCTCAAACTCTACGAGTATGGAATAAAGCTTAACAAGCAATATAATTCTGGAATGAAGGTTAAGATTGGCGGTTCCGGTGGGTCTGTTACCCCATCTAGCCCAAGTGTTTTGTCGCCCAAATCGTCTGTCGATCTACCTACATTAGCAGATTCAAAAACTGCCAAAATGAAATTCGAGAAAAATAGACTAGAAATGCGCTTAAAAAAGAAAGCACAAGAGATGATCAATTCCTAAGCTGTATCCAGTCTACTACCAATCAAGAAATTATGATCAATAAAGATACACTGGATGGAGGTCCTTTGGTGTTTCGTCGTGCAAAACAGAATCACAGGAATATGATTTGAAAGTGGAAAAAACAGAAAGACCATTGCCCTAAAGGAAGATTTTTAGTCAACCTCATAGAACATACAGATTGAACGCTACTAGGTATTCTTGATGAGACTACATTTCGAAGAATATCAGGTGAAAACCAACACAACCCACCATCCATCAGTTTAACTCCAGAATATTTTATTCTTCATAAATTTCAGAAAGCATATTGATTTTCACAGGAGACCAGAGTGTATCATTTAGAGTATCAATTGGCTTTCTGGGTGATAAGTGTATGACCATTCAGATTGATATCTACTATTATGGCAAACCAAAAGAAATTCGATAAAAATCGGTTAGCTAACAACAAAACAAGCAAACAAAAAAGCACATCAAAAAAACACACGATATTCAAAGAAACAAAATGGGACACTCCATTCGGTAATTATCCAGGTCCCTAGTTCTACTATTGGTGGGTACGGGTCTTTCAAGCTGTAATGTCAGTGAAATTCCAACCTGAACTATTAACTCAACTCCACAAAAATGGGTAAACGGAAAACGGCCGCCAAGCCTCAAAAGAAGATTAAAGTCAAGCTTGATATAACTTTCAGATGCTTGTTCTGTAATCACGAAAAATCCGTGATTTGTACTTTGGACAAGAAGAATGGTGTGGGTGACTTACATTGCAAGATCTGTGGTCAGAGCTTCCAGACTTCGATCAACTCTCTATCACAACCGATTGATATCTATTCCGATTGGATTGATGCCTGTGAAGATTTAGCAGAAGAGCATGAAGGTGCTGACGATGGACAAAACGATGCACCTGAGGAATACAGTGATGAGGAAAAGAAGGGAGGTGCTTACTCTGACGACGAGTACTAAGTGATGGGTAATGGGTTTTGAATTTAGAATTTTGAGTTTTAAATCGGCAGTTGTGTTAGATCATGTGCAAGAAAAATAGACATGTTGCTGCAGTTATTGCATATCATAGATATTGCTGTATTTATGGCATATCATAGTGTATAATAAAAGAATTACAATATGAATGAAACACTGAAAGCGTTTAAAAAAGAACTAAAAGGTAGTAGACTGAATATTGTCATCTTCATCGTTTGTCATCTTCATCGTTGGACGCACACACTCATTTGTTAAACTTACTCAAAATACGGTCGTAAGCTTCACTGATGTCCTTGCTTCTCACGCTATCGTCAATATTGGTACTTTCGGAAGAGCGGGAAAGATCAATTTCTTGACTTTGAAAACGTGGCAAGTGTTCCTGGAGACCACTATGATTAGCTGCGAACTGTTTAAGGTTCTCGATTCTCTGCTTCAAATCATCTTTAAAATTATCAATGAATTTTGAATCATTAAAAATCTGTTTAAAACAAACACCCCGTTTGCGAGCCTCATTGATAGTGTCAATTAAGTTATCAAGATCAGATAGATTGAAGTTCCGTATCTTTTGTCGAATTTCCTCTCCAGAATAGTTATCAAACTTATCAAGCACAGCTTCTTTATCAGTTATCCGTGCAAATTTCATCGCAGAACCCTCTTCTTTGTTTAGTGAAGAGAGGGTTGCTGAAGACTGATTTCGCGAAATTGGAAGCATTATGCTATCAACACGCGAAAGAGAGTCATTGAGTTCAGAGCCCTCAGAATCAACTTTAGCATTCGAGTTTCTCATCTCATTATTCTCATCCTCAGCCAATGTCATATTGAGGATTTCAGTGGAAGTGATACTTTCTTCCTGATTAACCAAAGATTTATCAATCAATTTGAGACCACGTTCAAGAGATGAATCGACAAACAAAAGTCGAATTAATGCCTCTTTACCCTCAATGTTTAGGTCTCCACTATACTGTAAAGCGAACAAATCCTGGATGGACTCCTTAAGTTTCTGTCTGTATGTAAGGGTACGATCAATGAACAGTTTGACATCTGGCAGTTGAAGATCAATCTTATGGTCTTTCCGTTGAGATAGTAATTTGTTGAGTTGATCTGTTAGTGTCTCACTGTGATGGTAATCTGTCGAAGAATCTAACAGCGGCTTCTTCAGCATAACCTTGAGATAGTAATTTTCCATGTTACGCATAGAGTATGATCCAATGCGCTCCTTGAAGCTTTCAGGTAAACTCAGGAAATCGCCGTCAATTGTCATGAGTGACGTAGAATTCTTTAACCCTTGAATAAGCGATGCCGCCGAGTAAATATCTAGATGATTGCCAATGATGGATAAATAGGCCAAGTCTTTACAGAATGGAACTATTTCAAACAAATTTGTAAGACTCTTCGACGAAAGACCATTGTTTTCAAGGTGAAGACGAACCAAACTCGGGAATCGAGGAAGAATAGAGCAAAAGTAGCTGTTGATACTTTCAGGTGTGCCGTACTTGCTTTTTTCTTCATGAGGCATATCTAAATTCAGAACAGATGGAGTGTCTCCCAACCCATTGATAGGGGCGGTAATGCTGAAGTTACCAAAGAGCTTGGGATTGTTTGAAAAGTCCAAATACTTGAGATTTGGGAGAGTGGCCAAGCATTCCTCATAGAATTCCTTAAACAAATTGTTGAATCGTAAATTAGTAGCATTCAAACTTAAAAATCCAAGCTGGGATTCTGAGAGCATTTGCCGTAAATCATCTCTTTTGTATAAGTCGGTCAAAATTCTGAGGAAGGCGGAGGACAGAAGATCGTTGTAGCCAAGATCAAGACCTTTTGTTTTGCTGGAAAAAAAATAAGAGTCCAAGACGACGAAAAACTGTTGTGGGGATAATTGGTTGTAGGCCAACCCAAGTTTAGCAGTTCTAATAGAAATGGCTTTCCGTATGAGAGTCTCAAACACTTTGGAATCTGATATACAGCAGCCTGTAAGAATTAATTCTTCTATGCCACCTCGAGCAATCAAACAGGCGGTGAACATAAACCAGTCCATATCTGACCTATTTTCCTTATTACAAACCATGCGAACAATGGCTTCTTCTTCAGGCTTGCTCTTCTTCTTTTTCTTGAGAACTGATAAGGGTGGGCATTGAGTGACGTCCAATCTATTAATCGACTTATTGCGAGATAAGAACCAACAGAATAGTGCCCACCCTTCAGGGTCAAGTGGAGTATTTCTAAGACTGAGCTTTTCAAGCTGAGTTTTTGCACACATGGCACTAAGGAGAATCTTCCATTGCCCATATGATAAATTGACACCGTCAAAAGAAATGCAGATTATTGGCGCAATTCTGATAAAATCAGCAAAGGTTTCAACTTCGATCATCGTCGGGGTAGGGTTGCGGAATTGTAAGAACGGTAAAGGTGCCATCGATCCCTTGGGAATTTGCTTTGCAATTCCTGGAATTGGAAGGATCTCCCGCAAATGACAACAACGAGAATACATGAGATCAAGAGCCATTTTCTTAATAGGAGCCTTGTAGCCAGAACGATTTGCTAAAGGCTTATCTATTCCTAATGACTTCGCATGCAAGTCAATTTGTGGTTCATCTTCAGTGGTTTTCTCTAAATTCGAAGATTCGAGGGGATCTTGAGCTGTAACTGTTTCGCTTTCGTTTGCCCCAGGGTTTGCAAAGCTACATGCCCCGGTTCCACCAACCACCAAACCACCGCCTTTGCCCCTCAAGCTCTTCTCGATAAGAACTTTATCTTCCTCTGTTAGTGGATTAATACGGACACCACCCTGAGGTAACACTTCAACGTTTCCTTGTCGAGGATTTCGTGAAGGAATCTGTTGAGGAGGGTCGATTAGAAAGGTCAGAGAATGGAAGGCAACATGCTTTAAAGATTTCATTTTTTTGGAATCTGGGAGTCTTTTGTCTGGAACGCTTTTGGCCTCTGGTTTAAAATAAGAGCTTTCCTCAGATATACTAGTTTCCTGTTCTTCCGATTTCACAGGCGACAGAAGCACAGGGACTGATGCAACACTTCTTCTCCGGAACAATGAGGAAATCTTTCCTGGCTCAGGAGGTTTGGATACCTTCAGTGTCAAAGAGTTTATGCGATGTAGTTCCAGCTTAGGAGGAACGTAAGACAGACTACGAGAATAGCACAGTTTGTTTTCTTGTTGACGAAAAAAAATGACGTACTCTCGCAACCTGGGATCTTCAAAGTCATCTAGCAGAGCATTAGAAAGTTTGTTCTGTTCACACGGGGTAGAAATGGGACTCTTTGAGTCCGAGGAATCAATTGATGTTAGTCCATTTAAGGAGGGAGTGACAGAATTCGAGTCACGACTGGGCTTTTCAAAGCCAAATTCTTGATTAAAAGTTATGGTTGGAGAAGAAGCACCCGAGTTAGATTCGGTTCTCAGTAGTCTGTGTTTCAATTTGGAAAAAAAGGTACTGCCATTGACTGAGCCATTGGCACTAAGTGTGCTTCCAGCACTTACAACACTAGACAGACTACCACGGCGATTTTTTTCTTTACAGGAGGCACTCGAGATCAGAAAGGCCAGAACTGACTGGGCTTCCTCTTCTTGAACTGGTGCAATCGACGGACGAGTCTTAGACATACTGTTCTCATTAGTGTTCAGAACTTGTAGGCGAGGAGAGGAAGGAGTTACCAAAGATGGAGGATTATGCTCTGAGATCGATCGTTTCTCAGGCGATCCCGTTTGAGGATGGGGAGCTTGCTCCAGAATAGATACGTTGGTGTCTCTGAGAAACCAATCAACATCTTCTTTTGCGAAACCGTCAACGACTTCATTGGCTTGATCAATTACTAACTCGTGGACTTTGTCCCAATCCAAAGCCTTCTGGGTGGCATTTTGGGACATTCTAGTTTAGTGTATCGATTTGTAGTATTAGACTATTGTTCCAAGGAAAAGCAGGATGATCAATGGTCAACAAATAAAGCAAAATCGCCTTCCTAACGAATTCCAAAGGATCAATTACCGAGTAGTTTTCTCTCAATTTTGGTTAGAAAAAAGCAGGTTTTTGATTGAATATGAAGATGGCTTATTCACGGGCAATGTTAGTATGGAACAGGGTAGATAAGATGAGACAAGGAGGTATTTCGAGATAAGAACGCAAATTTGACGGATCAATGAAAGAATGAATGAAGGTTTATGAGGAGTAATTTTTTTTTCTTTTATCTTTGATTACGCCTGTTTATGCTTGATTATGCCTGTTTAAGTATGTTGTGAGGGAATGTGGGTCCGGCTTCCGGGTAGTGATCTCTCCACACTTTGCAACTATAGGTGCAGCGCAAGAAACAAGTTGAAACAGTGCTGGCGATAGGAAACTTCGAAACTTATTTTCGATAAGATAACAAAAGAAAACAAAACAAAGAAAAGATAGAAATATTTTGAAAAGATAGAAATATTATGAAAGCTATGAAATATTACGAAAAGTTAGCAATCGTGATGAAATCTTGTCTCCGACGGAAGTTCCGTTTGTCCCACTTCCCAACGAGAGATCACGTGACACAGGTTATGGAAGCTAACTTCAACCAGGATTATATACAATGAGGGATATTTTCAGTTTCTTTGAAATTTTTTGGAATTCGGGGAAAAAGTACCGAAAACGTATTTTGAGACGCAAATTTTGCATCTGAAATGTATATGAGGGGTCTACTTTCTGTAACCTTTTTCCACCAACTGGGCATTGCACCTCTTGCCTCTATCTGAGTATATCTGTAAGTACAAATTAAGCTGATGAGTGGGGCTTACCAAGAGTTGATGTAGGGTGATTTTAGTAAACTACTTTATCATTTGCACATTTTTTTCATTAGATAATATTAGGAAGGGTAATTATCTAGATGCTTTTGTGTGTATTTCATTGGCCCATACCACCCAATCCTCCCATACCACCAAACTGCAGCATCATCTTCTGCATCATGCCTGGGTTTTGCATCATTTGTTGAGCTTGTTGCATTAAGTTAGGGTTCAGTCTCATCATCTGTTGTGCCTGTTGAATCATTTGTGGGTTGTTCATTAAAGAGGCCATGTCTGGCATGCCTCCTGCGCCAGCTCCGCCAGCTCCACCGAACATGTTCATGGCTTGTTGCATAAAGTTAGGATTTGATTGCGCTTGTTGCATCATACGTTGCATATTGCCACCACCGCCAATGCCAGGTGCTTGACTACCGGCGGCGTTCATGTTCTTAGCATGACCTGCCATGGAGGCCATCATTCTTTGTTGTTGCAACACCATTTCGACTTCAACGGCAGCACAGCCAGAACCTCTGGCTACTCTTATTATTCTCTCGGGCTCTGCAACGAAAATTTTGCCGTCACTCTCCAATTCGGCCGTCGTCATGGAATCCATAATGTAGATCATATTTTTAATTTTGTTGCTGGTTTCCTCCTCTCCAACCTGGCTCATTACACTCGACATTCCTGGAATCATAGAAGCTATGTTTGTAAGAGGACCCATTTTTAGAAAATTGTTCATCTGTGTTTGGAAATCCTTTAATGTGAATTTACCTTCTTTGAAATTCTCGATAGTCTTTTGGTGGTTTTCGTCATCCTGAAGGTTTAAAGACTCAACATGTTCCATTAGAGATTGAATGTCTCCAATACCAAGCAATTTGGAGATAAATGACGTTGGCTTAAACACCTCAAAATCGCCCACATGCTCACCAGTACCGATGAAGACAATAGGGGTCTTTGTAGTGGCAACAGCAGAGATTGCACCACCACCTTTTGCGTGACCATCCAATTTGGTCAAAATAATTGATCCGAAATTAGCACTTTCTTTGAAGGCTTTGGCCTGACCCTCAGCGGCCTGACCAATGGCGGCATCCAATACCATGATAGTTTGGGTTGGTTGCACGGCTTCTCCAATTTGGACCATCTCGTCAAACAAAGACTGTTCTTGCTTATGACGACCAGATGTGTCCACAATGATTATGTCAAATATGTCTTCCTTGAATTTCTTGACACCGTCGGCGGCAACCTTAACTGGGTCAGTCTCCAAATAGGAACCGTAGAAAGGAATCAGAGATTTGATGGCGTTTTGCTTCAATTGATCGAAAGCACCAGCTCTGAACGTGTCAGCACACACCAAACCCACTTTGAAACCTCTCTTCTTGTAGTAGACAGCCAACTTAGTACAAGAGGTGGTCTTACCAGCACCCTGTAAACCGACAAACATGATAACATGAGAGTCGGCAGCTTTTTTTGCGTATTTTTTTCCGGGACGAGAAGGTTTGGTCCCTGATTTTGAGCCACGATTCAACTTCTTTGGTTTAGGTGGTTCTTCGTGGGAATCGACAAGACCACATAATTCATCGAAAACGATCTTCTGGAGCTTACGACGCTTGTTTGCAGCAGACTCGGTGTCCTTTTTGATTTCCTGTGCAATTTTTGCTCTAATGGAGTCCCTCAACTTAGCTACCAATCGAACGTTGACGTCGCTCTCTAGTAAAGCGGTACATATATCTTTGATCATTGCTTGGACCTCTGTTTCAGAAACAGATTCAACCGAGCTGAGTGCATTACGCAACCGGGAACCCAAATCGGCTAAAACCATGATTATATGATGTTGATGTGGTTTTTATGGTGTTCACTGGTGAGTATGACTGTTGAAGATTACCCCGAAAAATTGGTGGGTCAGATGGTGCAGGAGGGTGATCTTTAGCATGAGAGGTAATTCAAATAGGATGAAAAAGAGAGGATTTTCTATTTTAATATTTTGGAGAATGTAGGTCAATTTATTCCTTAATATTTTTTTGACAATTTATGAGAGCGATAGCTACCTTTGTAGGATTATCGGTCATTTATGTTTAACTTGGATATTCTTCTTGTCAATGTGTTAGTTCAGTTGTCCTGACTTCCAGACTGAAACTCTTCTATTTATGCTAATTACCCCTCATTGGAGCTATCACTCACGACTGGTGATCTTAGGAGTGTTCCTTCATAGAAACTTCTTTTCTTTTTGGCTGTCTGTTAGTCCAAAACTCCTCAGTAGTGGACAGGACACGGAGAGTAAGAGGGGCTTAAATATCAACGATAAAAGTACTATGCAGTTATATTCCAACATTTATTTAATTTTGTTTTCTAATGTCAAGCTTATGAAACATTGAATGTCTTGACTCCCTAATTGGTGAACACTTGGAAGTAGGAAAGAATGCATTGAATAGAATAGCGATTGTTGAAATATCTTGATGATTTTTTTTATAAATGTCATAAATAGACAGAATATTTGATTTTGAACTGATATTGGTGTTTTGAACTGTTAATTGAAGAATAGAGTGTTAGTATATTGAATTGTTAGTAGTATACGTTATTGGCATATCGAATTTGTTAGTATATCGAATTTGTTAGTAGTATATTGAACAGTTATTTGTATTTTACAGTTATTTTTTGAATAGTGCCCGTGAGTTAGAAAGATAGATTATTGGGCTGTTGGAAGGTATTCTTATGGTTATTGGATCCACCTTTGGATCCAATGTTCAAAAATGTAGAGTATACCTAGGTACAAGAACAATGAATGTAGAAACAATAATTATTTGCAAGGAAAATCTTTCTGATAAACAAAAAGATGACCTTAAATTTACAAAGATCCTACCCTACTTGAGTCCACAAAGACTCAAATTCTTCTTCATTTGCTTAATGATAGTGATGACTTGAAACTTCTCGGGCTTTGATTATTCGTTTCTCAATTCACAATCATTCATGAAAATATTATTTTGATAAAGGTAAAAAGAAGTTACGATTTCTAATTCTGATATACCAACCAGTGAAACCAATCCTTTTGTCATAGAGTGTCGTTCCCTCAAATATTTTCTGAATACTCTTTTTACGACAGCTACTTCCAAAACTATTTACAAATTAAGTTGGAAATCAACAGGAAATACAATCAAATAAATTCACTTCAATCTTCAGATATATTCTTTAACCCTTGAAAGCCTGAACCAACACCCCAATGCTGCAATACTGCAACACCCCAATGCTGCGATACATTACCACAATACTTTAATACTGTAATACTGCAAAACCACAATAGTATATTTCTACACTAGAATAACTGGAGGCGTATAATTGAAGAGATATCATTATATGAAGAGATAATTTCTGTAATACTTAATCTCTTCATTTATATATACTCTCTTTCCATATAATTCATGCTATGTTCTCTATCCATCATATATAACTACATAGAGAACTACATAGAGAAATACATACGGTAGTACTTCGGAGATTCCAAGGTTGAAAGACAATGATAAAAAAGAACAATAGCACAACAAAAAAAGAAAAAAGAAGAATGAAAAGAAAGAAAATGAATACGAAGAAAAACAGAAAAAAATCGTAAAAAAAGTAAAAAAGTATCAAAAACAAAAGAATACTATATATTTACTATCCATCAGCTTCAATCCCTCAAAAGTATCCCACCCCTCTTCCCCCATCCCCATGGAAGTCTCTCTAAGAGGTGCGGTAGAGTCTAGGCTTCTAGACCACATTCAGGATTAACAACCACGCCATTCATGGAACATCTTTTGAATGTTTACAGCTGTTATATATCGGGAAAACCCGGATTTCTACTACAATAAAGAAAAAAACCATGTGATAATAAATAAATTATTATTCGGAAAATCTGATCCTTATTTGATGTTTTCTATGTTATTGTTTTTTTGCTCAATGTTATGAGCCGGACTGCATATCGAGTCACGTGCCTTCCAAAAATAGCTAATCCTTTCCAAACACTTCTCCTTTCTTTGTGTAAACATTTTCTCTTACCACAAACAACATCATGAAGTTTAGTGTGTTGAGTGCTATTGCTGCTACCATCTCTTCAGTCTCTGCCATGGGCGAGGTATGTATTTTTTTAACATCGAAGTCAAAATGGGTCAGGTTGATCAACAACATTTGAACCTAGAAAGTCAACAAACAGAAATACCATTCGATGGTTGGTGGGTTAATGCTGTTGTTGGTGATATTGTGTCATCGTAAAGTTGGCATCTTATGTATACCATTCATGTTTTTTTTGCATGTGCGATACTTGTCATTGTTTTAACTTCTGTGGATGCTGTTCCCATTTGTCAATACTAACCCTCTAGCTTGGTTTCAACTTGGGTGTCAAGGATAACCAAGGTAACTGTAAGAGTGCATCGGAGTACGCTAATGACTTCAAGTACTTGCTGAGTTACACCAACGTCGTCAAGACTTACGCTGTCTCTGACTGTAACACCTTGCAGATCTTGGGTCCTGCTGCTGAGAAGGCTGGTTTCCAAGTCATTTTCGGTATTTGGCCAACCGACTCTGCTCACTTTCAAGCTGAAAAGTCTGCTTTGCAACAATACTTGCCAACCATCTCCAAGGATACTGTTAAGGTTTTCACAGTTGGTTCCGAGGCTTTGTACAGAAAGGACTTGACTGCTTCCGAATTAGCCGACGCTATTGACTCTATCAAGACTCTTTTGAAAGGCATTAACGACAAAAACGGTAACTCATATGGTTCTGTTCCTGTTGGAACTGTCGACTCTTGGAATGTCTTGGTGGATGGTGCTTCTACTCCTGCTATTAAGGCTGCCGACTTTGTCTACAGTAACGCCTTCTCCTACTGGCAAGGTCAAACCATGAACAATGCTTCATACTCCTTCTTCGATGACATTATGCAGGCTTTGCAAACTATTCAAACCGTCAAGGGTTCCACTAAGATTGATTTCTGGGTTGGTGAGACTGGCTGGCCAAGTGACGGTTCCAACTTCGAGAACGCTTACCCAGGTGTTGACAACGCTAAGCAGTACTGGAGAGAGGCCATCTGTGCCATCAGAAAGTGGGGTGTCAATGTCTGTGTTTTTGAGGCCTTTGATGAGGCATGGAAGCCTGACACTTCTGGTATTAGCGATGTTGAGAAACACTGGGGTGTTTTTGACCAAAACAACAACCTCAAGTTCTCATTGGGCTGTTAAATCCAATGTTTAAAAGTTCGGCTCTAAAGTTTGAGGATCCTTCGGGAATCATTCGTTTTCAATATGTTTATATCGATTTATACAAAATACATCATTTTGTTGTAACTGAGGGTAAATGTTGCCCAAAGAAAAGACAAAGAAAAGACAAAGGGCACCAACAGGAGCCCCTGACTTAGTAGCCTGATGAATGGTTATTCCCTCCCTTTTGTACTTTTAAAGTTACAAAAATTGACATGTTAAGAACGGAGAATACTTACCTTTTAGACATAAAATCTTACAAGATATATTGAACCTTTTTTTATTAAATTAAACCGGTAACCATGGGGGTCTTTTTCTTATCTACATGATCGCAAATTGTAGACCTAGATCATGTAACTGAACAAAGCGATCAAGGCCAAAGCCACACTTCCAACTCTGTAGGAAGCTTCGTTGGATGGAGTAACAGTAGAGGAAGTCAGAGAAGTTGGCTTAGTTGAAGCAGAAAGGGTGGAACTGAAGGTGTTCGAGGTAGTCAACAGAGTTGTTGACTGAACAGTAGTGGTGTTACTCGAGAAATTAGTCAGAAGAGACGTTGAACTAACAAACGTGCTCGAAGAAGAAGTTCTAGTAGAGTCAGCAGAGCTCGAACTCAAAGAGCTAAGGCTCGAAGAGTGGGAAGAGCTAGAAGAAGAAGAAGAAGAAGAAGAAGAAGAAGAAGAAGAGGAAGAAGAGGAAGAAGAGGAAGAAGAGGAAGAAGAGGAAGAAGAGGAAGAAGAGGAAGAAGAGGAAGAAGAGGAAGAAGAGGAAGAAGAAGCTGCCGAAGAGGAGGAAGAAGAAGCCGAAGAGGAGGAAGAGGCGGAAGAAGATGAGGAAACAGAGCGAGAACCGTTAGAACCTGGAGTGAGGCTGTTGAAAGACAGTTGAGCTTCTTGAATTCGGCCATTGACCTCACCATCAACAGCCTTGATGGATTGCCAGGAACCAGTTTTGTCGGTGTACTCGTAAGAGGTACCAGTTGAGTAGTCAGCAACCTTCACACTTTTAATGTTCATGGTGAAAGGAGCCTTGCTGTAGTCAGTAAGACCACCAGCCCATTCGATAGTACCTGGTTGGTTAGATGGATCACCACCAGCCCAGATTCCAGCCATAATGTACATTGGCGTTTGAGGGAAACCTTGGCCGTTATCAGGCAAAACGGTTCTAACCACGGAACCATCAATCGAGAAAGTCACTTGGTCTTTTGTGTATTCGATACCATAACTGTGGTAGTTGTCCATAGCAGAGCTAGAGACAGGGTGCTTTCCACCTCTGTTCCAAGTGGTTGTGTTACCCTTGGAGAACCAGTTGGATTGGACTTCCATGGTGTCGCCACCAGTCCATTCAAGATCAATCTCGTCCAAATCATCACTTTGGAGGTAGAACGAGGAAACGATACCTTGACCGGCAGCAGCCTTGAACTCAACCTCGACCTTACCAAACATAATGTAAAAGTTGGACTTGATGGATGGGTTGTCAAATCTCTCACGGATGGTGAAAGCTAAACCGTTACTGGAGTACTCCAACCCCTTTTTGTTGACTTCATTGAAGTATTGGGAGGTGCTCGAGAAATTCTCAGCAAAGGACGTTGCGAGAGCTGGATCTGGAGAGCATGTTTGTTTGAGTGGGTCACAAGCAGCAGTGCTGTCTGCGGAAGCCAAAGTGGCTGCAAGCAAGAAGGTTGGGAGAAGTAATCTCATGATGAGTAGTGACCGTTTGGATGTGGATGTTAAAAAAACACGAAAATAGAAGCGGATGGACCACTTAATATATTTGGAAAATGTCCCTATTCACCCTTTGGGGATCCGTGCCTTTGACCACGGTCTATTTATAGGAACGTTTCAGAACACTGAAGGGTAATCTGTGTGCAGCGTGCGCCTGCATGTTCACAGGCTTTGCTGGTTCATGTATGCATATAGGCTTACCTTATTTTGTATCACACTAGTGTTAAGATGGAGAGCATAAAAGACAGACTAGAAGGTAATTGCAGTTCTATGTTCGAATGGGAATAGGTATTGACATTAAAGTTATGCTCCGTTGGCATTGATTGTTTCTTATGTTTTTGGACTGTTTATTTCTCGTCGGTTTGGTCAGTTAGCTTACACCAGTAACCATATGTTCAACACCAAGGAAGGTTGAGGAAGTGCAGGATAGTGTGCCAATGAAGTCTTCAAGCCACAGGCTACTAGCTTAAGACGCAATTAATGCAATGGATCCAGTGATTTGGCACTATTCTTCTAATAGTGGCAAGAATTAATAGTGACAAGAATTAGCAGCGTTTACGAGATTTCTTCAACCATTTTATACAGTTAACTATTCGTCTGACAGCTCGTGAACTACGCGAATTGCTGTTTATGCAAGCTTCTTCACCGCTCCGCCGTTCTCTTCCTAATTCGTCGAATTCTCTACAGAAAACCAAGAAAAAAGAAAGAAAATCAAATAGCAACTTAAGAAATTCTTTTTCAAGCTTTTTTGTTTTTGATCGAACGTGAATCCTGAGTAAACTGTGTAGTTTTTTTGCTTTTTTCATCGTTCTTACCCCCTCCAAGTCAGGAGTGCACATGTCTACGCGATGGAAGAATTAGGAGGAGGAGCTGCAAACAATCGTGAATAATTAAACGTGAATTAAAACGTTATGCAAAGAAAAGCGTTAGGAGCCTGCACGAAGTTCCCGGTTTGGTAATAAGACTTCCAGTTTCATCAAAATGCATTAAATTCTTTGAATAATTACCTTACTCAATGGGGAATTGGAGTTGGCATGGTACTTACCATACAGCACCATAGAGTCTAGATGTTGGGATATTCTGAATACTCCAATTGGTATAAGAATCTATTTATTGGACTTTTTTTTTACCAAAGAAATCTTTTTCATCGTTTTTGCGAAAATTGTTTTTTGGAGTTTTCTATTCTCTGTATTTCTTTTTATTGTTATCTGAACCCATAGGCGAAATATGTTAGAAGTCATTGGAACAAGTCATTAGAAGAAGTCAATGGAATAAATCTCAGCTCCTCCATCAACATCAACATCGTGAATTCCCTCAATCTCAACCAAAACAAATCTGGTTGTGATTTCTGGACTAAATTCAAACTTTGTTATGTTCTGGGCCGATGCTGGCTTCACCATCATATAATCTGTGAGGTTGAAAGGTGCACTTATTTCCACCGGAATGTCTAGAATCTTGTCGAAAACATCTCTTTGTGGCAATTTTCCCTTTTCTGATTCTTCTTCAAAATATAGCTTTGTAAGCACCTCAAGACTCAGCTTTGGATTTAAGGCGTTGGCATCGTTTTCGCCATGAATCCTCAACCTCTTTGGCGGAAGTGTCCCCCAATTTATTACTCCCTCTCTCAACGATTTTTTCTGTTTTAAGTCAATTAAGAGTTTGGTAGTTGAGGCTCGGGCTGCTTGCCATCTTGTGCTATTGCTTCCATCGTGCATCAGAAGTGTCACATCTCCTGGAAGACCCAGATTGATATTGGTAAACCACGCAGACCCACACTCTGTAAGACTTGTTGGATTTAATTTCTTTCGAGAGGGAATTATAAAAGACGCTGATTGGTTTTTGGTCAAATATATCCTCTGAATAGTGTTGTCTTGAGTTGTTACTCTGATGTTCAAACCATGGCTTTCACTTGCCAGATACTTATTGGGTCCGTTATTGCGCACAGTCAAATTATTATGCCTGAGTTCAATTTTTAAAGTCTGGTTCATATAATGAATCTCGGGGATAACGATTCCATTCGGGATAATGGAAAGTGCATGGGCGTTTAGCTCGAGAAACCGTTCCATCTTACCACCTAATATCTCATAGGTGAATCTAAGACCCAATATCCCTTGGATAATGGCTTGTAAGAATCCTCCATGAGCTGTCAAAAATGGAAAAGCGGGATTGGTTCCTCCGTTGGCGGCAAAATTATCATGATTTTGTTCCAGAAATTGGGCAAATGGTGCTCTAAGATAAGGCTGAACCGATTTCATCAAATATGACTCAGACGAGCAGCCAGAATCGAGAATTGCAGAGGCGACAATTGAGAATATTGGATAAGTCATGGCAGGACCAGTATTTACTTGCTTCATTGCATAGTAATCAAGATTGATTTGTGCATCTTCAGTGGAAGGGTAGTCATGCTGGAGAGGATATGTCATCATGACGACATCAGCTTGTTTAATTGCTGCAAAATATGGCATACCAGAGTACTCCAAAACAATTTGGGAGTTATCTGGAGAAGTCGGAATATGCATATTACCAGGTATTTGGCGGTATATCTCAGGTACTTCTACACCTATGTGATCGGCAATCAAGGCTGCCCATTGCACAGTGTTAGAAATAGCAACATTAGTATATGCTCCATTATTAATATGGTTGGCAAATTCATCAGGATCTGTCAAATTGTGACTTGTGTACTTCTTGAGAGTCTCGTTGAAGTATACATACGAAGAGTAAAACTTTGCTGCATCGTTAACAATTGGAAAGATATCTTCCTTCAAGAAATCTTCACCTACTGCACCATTTAAGTATAGGTTGAGTGCTGAATATGCAATAGCTGCGTTGATATGATATTCATAGTCAAAGCAAGGTCCTGAAGCAGTACAATTTCCATATCTTCCACTGGTCCACGGATAAATAGCACCTTCAGAATAAGTAAATGGATTTGAAGGACTAAGGATGTTCAGAATAGCCTGATTTCTTGTATACTTTCTGTAATCAAGCAAGGACTTTGAGATTTCTGGATTGAATGAGAGAATTCCTGACAGAATCCATAAATCGGTGTCCCAAAAAACTTGACCACCATAAGAATCCGAGGATAAACCAGCCACACCAAGTGCAGAAGTTAAACCCTTGGCGTTGGCTCGTGCGTTTGAGTGTAATTGGTATATCGACGATCTGGCAGCTAAAGTTAGCAAGGCATCGTCTGGGAATGTCACATCTAAAGAATTTCCCAAACAATCTTCCCAAGCCTTATGGTGATCGTCTTGTAATTTTTGAGGATCTTTGGCATAGGCAGCAAATGTAGAAGCTGCTAAAACATCATCTGCCAGTTTGTACTTGTCAGGGTTGAGATCTGTCGTAACAATACCCACAATTTTGTGAACAAGTATTGTCTCTTTGCTGTTAATTTTCAACTTCAACTCATTTGTTACTTTTAGTTGAGAAGATGCATCAACGTTACTGGCCGTAACACTGTCTGGCCCTATGAGCCTCGAGGTGATTGCACCAAAAACACCGTTCACATTTATAGGAGAGAATACCATGAAAATTCCATCTCTAACAGAACCAAAGGAATGAATTTTACAATTGTTAGAAGTTTCAAAGTCCAAAACATCAGTAACAGTAATCTCTGTGGGCTGTTCTGTTGGATTGTACACTTCCAATGAAACAGATCCCACATTGATGTGCTTTTTATTAGCAGTAACATTTAAACGCAACCTCAAAAAATTCATCCATGTAAATTCTGTTGACACAATTCCGTCACCAAAAGAGACTATCTGGGAATAATCCGAGATGGCACCCCAATTATTGCTGGATAGTGATGGATCGAGGACAAAAGTTCCATCTTCTGATGTTACATGCAATGAAGACCATTGTGGAATAGCAGATATTGTACTGTCGTAACCATACTGCTCTAACCAAGGAAAATTGGTTGCAGTAGTTTTCTGTTGTAAATTGTAGAATCCAGCCACGAAAGCGCCAGCAAACCTCTTGTTAAACTGAGGCCAGCCATTCTTTAGATCTTCTTCATTTGCATCAAGAGAGTCTGAAAGCAGGTCATAGGCAAATCCTTGGCCTAGATTTGGAACCCGGGCCCCTATGTATCCATTAGCCACATATGGCTGTCTTTGAAACTGGTGATAGTTAACAAAGTTAAGGGTTCCAATCACATTTGTATCCTGATCATAAAAGCATTTCTCTGAGTATTGAAGCTGAGTGAATATATGTTTGTTTTCAAAGGTATCTAGGATAGTTTTGTAATGCTCGATGGTTGAAAAGCTCAGCCCAAGACCAAGACCACTAACTATGTGGAATTGAAGTGAGCAAAGCGCTATCCAAAAAATGAACATAATCTATCGAAAAAGAAGAAAAGAGTTTCGGATCATTTGACGCTTGACAGGTTCCATTTTGTTTGTTGGCATGTGTTATGCCTACCATAGTTTACGCTAATGGGGGCAAAGCATAGACAATGTTCATGCTCCTGACTAGAATCTAGCAATGCCAAAAAGCAACAGAATTGGAATATTCTGTTGGATTTAAAGGAACCTTTTGTTTTTCAATTGTTTTCGAGTTCAGAGTAGTTGACCTTACAGTTATTATTGAAGTCAACATAATTACTGGAACCAAGCAATTGCTGCAACCTATTTTTGCATCCAAAGGTGATTAGATAGTTTCAATTGTAAACAGTGGAAGTTTTGTATAGAGAATAAGAAATTGAAAAAAAAATGGAATTTAACAAAATTAACAAAATTCGAACATTTTCCAATCGTTAATAGATAATTTCCTTGCTTTCTTCTCCACCATACATTATCACAGATCCTAATCGTGTCTCTACCGGTCAGTGTAAGACTACACACAAAAAGAACCTGGCTTACAAGACGATAAGAACATATAGATCCCAAAAGAGATAACTACAAAACAAAGAAATACAAAAACAACAAACAAAAATATCATTAACACCAAGCAACAAAGATAAGTGCCTCAAACAAAATGTTTCCCGTGCTAGCTGCTACAATATTGTGCTTCATGAAGGCCCAGGCCGCTCCAATAACTCTTGAAGAAGAGCCAGACATTATTGGCATAGTTGTCCTCATCACGGTGATTAGCGTTGTTTTAATTGTTTCTTTAGGTATAGTCATCATCCATGTAATCAAATACTTTAGAAGCAAAAGCTTCGAAAACACAAGCTTACAAGAAGATAACCAGGCATATATGGAGTTAGATTCAGACGAACAGGAGTTATACTTCCAAGCCAAAGAATACTTGGCCAACTTTCCATATGTCACGGATACATTAACTCTTTCGCAAAATCTAGATATTCAAGAAAAAGGCATCAAAGCATGGGAGTTCACAAAGGATTCTATGCTCCTGAATAATGATTTGATCATTGTTAACAAACATGAACTAACATTCTTCAAAAAGTTTGAATGTTCCGCACAAACAAACTTGCCTATCCCAAATACAAACGAGGTTTATTACTTTGAAAGTAAAATATATTCCTTGCCTAACCCCGAGGAGACAATGCTTTCAATCGGTCTTGGTATTAAGCCATATCCTTGGTTCAGGCTCCCGGGAAGACACGCACATTCAATTTCCTACGATAGTGACGGCTATCGCCGTCATAAACAGCCATTCAAATTCTCGACACCAGCCCCATTTCCTCGTTTGATTCAAGGTGATGTGGTGGGCATAGGATATAAGGTCCGGTCCGGGACTGTGTTCTTTACTCGAAATGGCAAGAAACTAAGCGAACTGAAGATAGGAGGCCATATTCGAGATTTTAAAATCCCTCTAAATGGTCGCCTATACCCAATAATTGGCGCTAATAATCTTTGTTCCGTGCATGTTAACATTGGCCAAATGGGCTATGTCTTCATTGAAGGTAATGTCAAAAAATGGGGATTCGCGCCTCTTGAAGGGAACGGGCCCGCTCCTCCAGCATATCAGAAGTTCAATGGAGATATTTTACTCGAAAGATCTGAAATTGATGAGGAGAATGATCTCTCTGAACGCGAAAATGACTTCCCGCCAGACTTTTGGGATCTCCACCCGAATGATGATAGCGAAAACAACAAGTTCAGTTTTAATGCCTATAGCGATGTTTCAGCTGATGAAAGAATCACATTGCATAGTCTTATACCCGAGTATCCTCCCAACTACGACACAAGTAGTCTTGCAAACACAGAAAATGACGAGTTGGCTAATGAGAGCATCACTCAATATGAAGAGTTTCGCAGCGCTTTAGAGGAAACCGATTCAATCATTGATGGAGACGCCGATGAAAGTGAGAATTTGCTTAATGAATCCGGCGATATTCTTCCTGCTGATCTTACTGCCGAACTCTAATCAACTGTAACGAACCCAAACGAACAAACGGACAAACGAATAAATCCCCAAAAGAATAATTCCTTAATTTTCCGATTTGTTTCTACCATACCCATGAAACAATTTAAATTCTTCAAAAGCAGAGTTTATCTTGCCCATAACCGTATTCGGCATTTATTTCCGGTTCATTTCCCCTGATAATCAAGTATCTTCCTGTGTAAAGGGAATGCGCTAAGACCCGCACAAACGGATAAGGATTTCCTCTTTGGTTCTTATACTGGTGAAAAAGCATCATGATAAAACTTCCAAGTGAACTAGATCAGACTTTCAAGTGAATTAGATCAAAATTCCAAGTCTCAAAGATGATCTTTTTTGCTATTCTTATTTTAGGATATCCGCTATGGTTTACATTGAAGTGGTCAAAGCTTTTTAGAAGTAAGAGTCTGCAGAATGGGATTTCCCTAAAAGTTAAGGCTGTTGATGAAAAATTTGATTGGACTCAGTGTACGCCATTACAATTATATCCCTTTTTGGGCAAACGGAACTTCAATCCCTCGATGGGGGTGAAAAACTTGTCTAACAATTTAGAGGAGTTGTTTCTCATTGAAAACACTTACCGTGATACACTAGACCTCCGAAAGAAGAATTTGGAGGACTACGAAGAAAAACTAATCCATTGCAATGACGAGGAACGATATGTTTCGTCTGTAAGGGAACTATATGACATCATTCTTAGCTTCATGTGCCAAAGATACCCTCAGTACTTCAAGATGGACCCAAAAAGGCAAGTAGTCTTCAATACCATCACTAACGATACCTTACCGATCGATACCACCGACCTTTCAGGCCGGGATCTTATGAAATTGATTGCTTTGAATATCGAAGAAGATGTATTAATTATGCTCAAAGATGACCCTACTAATGAGGGAGATGAGTACATTCTCAGAGCCTCCCTAACTGGTCTGCCTGCTGGGTTTGATCCATCGCACAATTTCGACCAGCCCATTTCGCACATTCATAAAGTAGTCCCTCAATATGAAGGTCGTTTAAGGTCCCCCATGCATCGCTTCTTCAATAAGATAAAGTCTACAGACCTCTGGCAGCGTGCAAACTGGTCAATTCAGACGAACAATGTATTTTTCAAATTGGAAGATCACCATGGAAGAGAAGGCGATGTTCTAAAAGAGCTTAAAACCGAAGATATTGATTTTGATATGTCCTGTTTTCTCAGATGTGAGAGACAATTACTAACCCGTCTACCCAAATCACACGCTGTCTTGATGCTTGTCAGAACATACCTCACCCCAGTGAAAAACATAAAAGTAGAGGGCTTCGGTGAAGATTTGGCGAGAGCAATCGAGTCTCTACCTGAAGATTTGGCGTTTTACAAAAGAAGAGCGATCTGGGGCAAGGCTGTCACCGAATATTTGAGAAAAGGTATCTGATCCAACCTTTAGATTTTCCGTTTCTTTCCTTTGCTTTTTTTACTTTTCAGGTTTTCTTGATGTTACTTTAAAATCTATTCAAAAGTCATGTTCATATGAACTCTTTCTGTAAAGAAGTCGTCGGATCATCGTTTGGGCAAGCAATTTTACTTTTTGTCCTTGTAGCTAGGCTTATTGCAATTTCACGTAATTGCCCGGGAAGACACCGGTTTCGCCACTAACTGAATGCTTTCCAGACCACCAGTCCAGATCGATGAATTCGATTTCCACAATCAAATCTCCCTCTTTGAAACTAATTTCATTGTCTTCTTCTTTATCGTAATCATACTCAGCAACAGCGCTTTGTCCTGAAGGCTTAGTTGTTTCAGTCACAACAGGCTCTTCTTTCTGAGAAGTTTCACTCAGAGATTCATTGAGAGCTACGTAAGAAGCAGGGAACACACCAATTTCGCCGGTTCTAGAATTCTTTCCAGACCACCACTCCTCATCAACAAAATCAATTTCAATGATGAGATCGCCTTCAACAAACTCAACTTCGTTATCTTCATCTTTTTCGTAATCGTATTGGGCTACTGCACTGGGCAAGGTGACTGAAGGTGTCTCAGTTCTCGAGGGGAGAATAGGAACAGGAGGTGGTACGACTTCTTGTTCCTCCTCTATCTCTTCCTCTTCAGATTCCTCCTGTTGAGGCTTAGGAACTGGCTCGGCTCTCTTTGGAAGAATAGGTTCGATATTTCTAGGTGGCAAGCTTCTCTGAGGAAGGATAACAGAAGGTTTGACTGGCACGGGTTCTTCTTTCTCCTCCTCCTCTTCTTCAACTTCCTCAGGTTGCTCTTCCTCTTCATCCTCTTCACTTTCTTTTCCTTTAGAACCTAACGACAAAGCAGCAGTGGCTGAAGTAACAGGAGCATCATCTTGGTCACTCTCGATTTTATACTTGCCTCTCTTTTGTGCCCAGGCTTGAGCAGGTGTAAGACCGTTTTCATTGCCATGAATTTGAAAAACACCTTCCGGCTTTTCCTTTTCCACTGGGGCCGAACCAAAAGCAGGTTTTGAACCGAAGACCGGCTGCTTTGGCTCAATCGTAGGATTATACCTAGAAGCAACGTTGTTACTTACCTTTGGTTTTGGCAAAGATGAAAGGCGGCCATCTTCATGAACACTGTTAATAGTTTTCAAGTGGTCTTTAGCAGTAGTTGTGTCAACAGGTTCGTTCAACTTGTTTGGCTTAGGTACGGAGGAAATAGTATCAGACTTTTGACTGCGCAAATGCTCAATATCGACCTTGGTAGGCTTGTAGGCAGAAGGAACGTCCTCCAAAGGTTGTTTGAGGAAGTCCCGCTCCTCGATTTCTTTCTCATCTCCCCACCCGTCGTTGTCAGACAGAGAAGACTGTTGTTTTGGAGCAAAATTTAAAGCCGGTTTAGCAGCAATAGGAGGTTTGGAACCGAAAGTTGGCTTGGCCCCAAATTTTGGTTGCACAACAGAGGATGGTTTTGCTGGTGCTGGTGCGCCAAAAACCTTAGGCTTGGGAGGCTGAGAAGCTACGGAAGCAGAAACAGAGCTTGTGTTTGGACGAGAAGGTTGAGGAAGTTTCACTGGAGTAGGTGCTGTGGCTTTGGCGGTGGTATTTGTGGAAGTGTGATAGGTGTATCTGGCACCTGCTGCAGCACCAACTCTTGAGAGGAATTCGTCAGGGTCCAAGTCGTCATTGTCTCTTGCAGTGATTTGAACGTGGTATCCAGAAAATACACGAGAAACATCAGCAAAGTTAGCGGCAAATGAAGTCCGCAGTTTCAATGGAGCATTGTCTGGACACCATCCTAACAAGATATTCTTGAAGACGTCAGAACCAGGAACAGTGACACGAGCGAAACCGAATTGAACTTGACCATCGTGAAATTCTTCAACAAATTCCTCTAAGGAACCGGTGCCAGTACTGGAAACGTCAGCCACACCGTTCTTGGTGACTTCGAAAACAGCATAGGTGTTACTACCGTAACCCTCAACCACGCTAGCGTAAGCGGATTGGAGTTTCTTTGAATTTGCAGATAAATCAATTTTTTCCATTTTGAAACCAATTGGAGTGTTACGTTTTTGTTTTGTTGTTTTGTTGAGTTTTTTCGCCAATTGGGTGGTTAATGTTGAATAGGTTAAGTGTGAAATAATATGGGCACTTCGGAGACAATTGTGCACACCCAATCGTTAAAGGCGTGGAGATGGGTGAAATAGAACGACAATAGAACAAACCAGGAGAAAGGAAAAAAACAGGTAAACCATATGACGAAAAAAAGCCCAAACTTTCGTAAAAATTGAATTTTCGTCACAAATTTTCGTCACAATGTATTCGTTCTGAAAAGAGTTGGGGTGGTGTTTCAATATTAAGAATCCTTTGGGTGGTACTTTCCATAAGTGGCTCTTTTCTAATTTCCAAGAATAAAATTGAAGATTGCAAGCCAAATGTAAAGTAAGCGATATTGATCGATATCGTGCTATATTGATCGATCGTGCTATATTGCTGTAATAGAGTCTATTGGTTAGACATGTTAAATGTAGATCCTATCCATTGATTTGATGTTGATATCTTCAATGTGATTGAATTTTCATTGAAGTGACTTGGCCATAATGTCATCAAGAATCGTGCCACTGTCATCAAGATTCATGCCAGTGTCATCAAGAATCGTGATTATAGCAGTCGTTTGGAAAGAACATCTTGCTTTTGGAAAATCAAATATCTCATGATCTTGCTCCAAGTAATTGCCTCTTTTGAGTTCCAAATCCTTTTTCGAAGTCTTGTGAATTTCATTCCAGCTTTAATTGATTAAAGTTCTATTACTTCATCAAGGCAAAAGTTAAACACCACATCATCACATATCCAGCAATACCTGAGGGAATCGGATCCAAAAAAATATTCTTCAACGGAGACAGAAAGAAAAATTCTGGTTTACCTTCACAGCACAATAAATAAAATGATAGATTGGCAAGACTAAACCCCACAAGATAGAAACCCACACCAGCTAACGACTCTAAGCCTAGAACACCAGCACCTAAGCCCAACGCTAGACACATTACATCCTGTTGTTTCTGTAGTTGTTGTTTGTTAAATTCCACATGGGGTTTATATAGAGAAGGTTCTGACATTATATGATCCTTTGATTTGACGACGGACCGCTGGGACAGTTGACTGGTTATACCAAATATAGCGAAGACTGGGTGTCGTAGGTGTAGCTGCGGCTTTAGGGTGGGTAGAGGAGAAGTGGTTTTAGTGGAGAAGTAGCCAAAACTAACCATTCTTACCAGCACGGAGAAGAAATACGGTTTGAATTCTTGCATATTGTAAAAAAACGCGGTTTATTTGTTTTTGTTTATTTGTGTGTTTTTCATTTTTTGCTCACTACCTTTCCAATTCTCATGGCCTTCTCATGTCTTGTGAAGTAATTACTCCACAGACCTTACGGCACTAGATCGTACTAGACCATACCTAAACGCCACTCAACGCCACAAATAAGCATTATCCTGCCTTCTTTATAAGGAACTCCAGAACGAATACATTCTCTCTTTACAACTCTTCTGTTTACAACTTACCTTGTTCCTCAGCTTCATCTAGCTCCACCTTATCCATCACTCTACAACGAAAAGACTTCCTGGAACCATGAATATAGTAGATCCTCCATATATAATCGAACTCAAACAATTTCTACTACTTCTACCGGTGAAAAGCAACTTCGAGCTTGGTGAAAAGGCAAAAATTCTCCTAAGAAAAACCCTTTGTCTGGCTGTTTCTTGCGGCGGAAAGCACTATGTTAGTCTCTTCCCTAAGCTAGCCACCCTGGATCCTACTCAAACCAATTTGATCAATACACTTGAAAATAAATTACAATGGTCGTTTATCAAATATGATGCAGAGGTTCCAACTCCAGAGAACCATTCCTCATCTGTTCATCAGACCTTTAGCCATCCTCGTGGACTGCCGTGCGCTCGAGTTTTTCGCCGGGGCGAACCAATTTTCAAATGTTCCACTTGTGCTTTGGATGAAACATGTGCTTTATGTGCATACTGTTTCCACCAAGAGCAACATGAGGGCCATGTCGTTAACATCCTGGTTTGCCAAAGAGAAAATGGAGGTGTTTGTGATTGTGGAGATCCTGAAGCTTGGGTTCATCAATTCAATTGCAGGGATTGTGATAACGAAGAAATGTCTGTTGTAGAAACTTCCGATGTACCTGAAGATTTTCATATGGCTTTTTCACGTACAATTGATATCCTATTGGACTTCGTAGTCGATGTCATGTGTCAAAGCGATCTCCAATTCGATCTTCCATGGGATTTATCGATGAATTCCAAGCGTTCTGCTGCCAGTAATCCTCTAGACCCCCAAAAATACGGCTTTGAAAACACCAATGGCGCAGACTATCATAATGACCCACCAAGTGAAAAATTCAGCCTCATAGCTTATAACAATCAAGTCCACCATTTTCGTGACGCTGTGCAAAGAATCCAGCTAGCTAGCAAAAAGGTTCCTGAATTTGCTGTCATGGTCGCTGACCAAATACATCGCCATGGCAGGGCCCGAGTGATTCAGTCCCGCAATGTGGCCCTACTACATGAACGTCAGAAGAGTTTAAGTAGTACTGGTCTAATTTCTTGTATTAGAAATGCTCGTGATGAATTCAGAGAAAACATGTGTCATGAAATACTCCTTTGGATCGGGGGTCTAGTCGAGAGAGATGTTTTTAAGGGCAGTGAAAAGCTCAAGAATGCCTTGTGTCAATCGTTCTGCTCTCGGTGGAAAAGTGGACTCCCTGATTCAAGTTATAATAACGCAGGCTTTCATAATGCCCATGGCCCAATCAGAGGGAAGTTAGATTCCAACTTTAATTTGCCTCGAGTTGAACCCATAAACAGAGCCAACCCCGGAGACTCTAAGTGGTACTACAATCCTGCAAGAAAATGGCAAATCTCTTCAGAATTGAGCCAACAATGTGACTACGATCAAAGTATTAATGATTACGTTGCCAGCTCCTTTAAGGGTTCTCGCTTTCAGTACATGGTTTATTTGGACATTCGCTTTTGGAAATCCATCAGGCTTGTGCTTCACACCATCTACTCGACATATCTCATTACTAATCTCAAGTACAAGGCAGTGTTTTGTTGCCAATTTGTTGATATTTATCCGGGTATTGCCGACATGTTTTTGGCTCTTGATGGTGAACCAGAATTGAATATTATGTGTACGCTTTCAACTCAGCTTTTCACGTGTCTTTCTAATTCAACAACAATTATCAATAGAGGTGATGCATCCAGGATTTTTGCATCAATTTTTAACTTCCTTCGCACAGGAAGTGTCATTTATCTCGAAATTCCTGCCAAAGACCAATTTAAGATATCCTTGTCTTCCTTAAAGAATCGTCGGTGGGGACAAATTCTTTTTGACATCGGTTATATCTTGGGGAGAGGTCGTGATAAGATCCTTATCCTTTCAGACTCGACCATTCCCATGGTGTGTGACATCTTGACATTATTTCAGGGAAAACCTGTCATGGTACGTGAAAAAGAGAACCATGTGGAATATGAAAGTTCTGATTACACTGCATTTTTTCAAGCCGTCCTGGTGATTTATCAGTTTGCAGAGTTTGTTGCTCATTCAGTAGCAAATCTACCTTCCAAACAAAGAAAAGTAATCGCATTGAGATCGATTTCATATGTTGTTCATCATCTTTTATTAATTGAGACCGTGCATTTTAACACTAACACCTCACTTGACCACAACTCTACTGATTACGGCTCAAGTCTTCCCGCTAACCAAGACTCATTAGATGATGTCACCAATCGTGACCAATTAAGACAGAGCTTTCTCCACCCATTACACTCATTCTTAGCCTGGTTGATTGAATACGCTGGCTTTGAGGATTCTACAAAACTTGTTGAGGCTTTAGAAGAGGTTATTAACCAATTTAAAGCCAACCATCCAACAAGTAACTCTGATAATGTGAAATCTTCGTTGATTTATCAGTACCCTCTTAGAACAATCGTGCTTTCTTCCCAAATAAAATCGGGCTTTTGGGTGAGAAATGGCTTTAGTGTGCGCAGTCAACTTCAGCTCTACAAGAGCACCAACCTACGTGACCAAGGGTATTTACGTGACTTGTTCTTGGTTCAGACATTTGTTTCAATTACACCACCAGATGTTATTATGACTGATCTCCTAAAAATCTGGTGTTTCTATGATTGGACTCTCTCAGGTAGTATTGAGCCTCTGTTCTACGAAGCTGATATTTTTACCTACATGCTTGAAGAATGTCTCAGTACTTTTATTCATATTCTCACAGAGGATTTATTCTTATGTGGCTTATCGAGTGATGCTACAGCACAAAGAAAGATTAGGTATGAAATCATTCACAACTTATGTTTCGGGCCCATGACATTTTCAAAATTGTGCACGCAAATACCAGAGCATATTGCAGCTGATAAACGCTTTGAGACAACACTCGAGAAGTTGGCTACCTACAAGAAGCCCAAGTCGTGCAAGGATTCGGGCTCATACACATTGAAAGAAAAATACCTTGAAGAGATAAACCCTTTCTATTTCAATTACACTATTAACAAGAAGGATGATGCAATAAAGTTTGTTAAAGAGAGGGTCCAAGCTACGAGTCACAAGCGCTACCATGATATTGTCATTACACCAAAGCTGATCAAGTCTGAAAATCTTGGAATCTATCGATACATTGGTAACTTTACCACTTCGCCTTTATTTTGTTCTTTTTTGGTACTGGTAATACGGCTCTTGAAAAGCTCTGGCTCCAACAGGTTGGAAGGCCTCACTGAAACCATACTACACCTTCTCCATATTTGTGTGATGGAAGAAACTTTGGATTTGACCAACCAAGAATCTTTTCTTTCGCGTATGTGCGAAGTTTCAAACTCTCTGGGCACTTCTCTTGTTAATGCGCTATATGAGCTATTACACATTGAATCTTACATGAACCATCATGCCAAGATTCGTGCCATCTTCTCATTTTTCACAAACAGTGAGACTTTCGACTATCATATTTTGGAATCAACGATAAGAGATTTTGACCCAAAAAAGCTTGTCTTTGACTCAACAGAACCAGACAGCGAGAGTGGGCAAGACGTGAAGAAAAGGTTTGCCAAAGCGAGACAAATGAAGTTGATGGCTAAATTCAAGAAGCAGCAATCTCTGTTCCTGAAAAATCATGACCATCAACATATTGGGAGCGATACTGAAATGACGGATGCTGAATCTGACGGTTGGCGCTTTCCTGACACTCACTGTATTGTGTGTCAAGATACTGCGAAGGAAGTGGGGCCATTTGGATTACTTAGTCACATTTCCAAATCTTCAGAGTTTCGAAAAGTCCCCTTTCAAAATCAATACTGGTTTTTAAAGGCTTTTAGTGATAATTCCAATTTGAACACACATCCGGATTTTGGAACAATTCCCGAAAAAACGAGCTCAGAGTGGAAAAGTTTCATGTCCCGTGCTGAAGAAGATGCTATTTTTGGTCCAGGGTTTACTGATCATAACCATGTGGAAAAGAATGTGACCTCTGTAACATGTGGACATGGTATGCATTTTCTGTGCTATCTTCAATATTTATCCACTTGCAGACCGCGATCCACTCAACTTACTCGGAACCCACCCGATGTGGTAGAAAATCGAGAATTTTTGTGCCCTTTGTGCAAATCGTTAAACAATATGTTTATACCAGTCTTGTGGTCCACAAATAATCGTTCGTTGAGTGATTTTCTTGCGCCGGCTTCAGATGGCAACACTTTATCAGAATTCTCTATTTCGTCTCAATTGCACAAGGATTCCTGGTTTGAGACCTTTGCGGCTCTCAATACGGCATCTTTGCGAAAGTTTCTGCTTCTCACGACATCAGTCGTTGAGATGCTTGAAAAAAACACGTACTCAATGAGTATAGATGCCAAGCATGACTTTCGTCTTTTGATTTCGAACATGTCTAAGCTTTTGGCTATGTTGAGCTTCCCTGTCGATTTTGAAGTTGAATACCCGATAGCTTTCATTAACAGCATAAAGTACGCAGAGATTGCATTGCGTGGTCAGGATACACATGCTACGAGTGTTATTAGTCAACTTTCGAACAATTCGCTAATTAATTTGCGAGTGTTCAATGAATATAGGCTTACGTTGATGGAAATGAAGGCGAATAAATGGTTTCCACAGCCCTATGATTCCCGAGACATCCATCTTCGTCAGCTTTCGCATATTCAAAATTTGACTGCTGACTTCTTGAACGAAACAATATTGTCCTCCGACTTTTTTGAAGTATTGGTCAATGCTTTCCCTGTCCCCACGGCAAATGTCTCATTCAACTGTATTTTATTTACCTGTTTTATCGGACTCATAATCCAGACAGGAAGTATCCTTACTTCTCAAATTGTCAGCAACAGATTTTTTGTGAACGATCATTATACTATTTTGGACGTACCTGTGTCTGAGATGGTGTCTGATCATGAAGCTCAGATTGGGGTCAGCCTTTTTATGAAATTGCAACGAACAAAGCATAATGGACTGAGTCTTCCAAACATCGTGAAAGATATTCGATTCGGGTATGTTTTCTACTCCATGCTTCTCAAATCAGTTACTCCATTTTTGAGACAAGCTCTCATATATGCATATGTTTGCTGCGCTAATATCGATGGAATAAATCTTACAACAAGCGCAATGGTATTTGAAGCTGACCAAATTTGCCAGGTCATGAAAATTCCAACCTTGAATTCAGTTCTCACCCTGATGGTTGCTGGCGAGCTGGTAAAAACCACAGAATCAACTATTCTCCAAAACTTTCTTGTTCACCTTGGTACGTCTAAGTGGGCTGATGATTTAAATGCGAAGACAACTTTCGATTACCCTGGTCAGATTAAGTTAATTAATCTTCCAGCCCGTTTGGACAGATTTTTCACAGACTACTATTATCTGGAAAAATTTCAAAATCCTCATCTTACCATTGAAAATCCGGCTGTTTGTATGTATTGTGCCGCTGTGGTTGATGTGCAAAAAGGTGCTGTTGATTCGAATTTTGGACAGTGCAGCGCTCATTTTGCAACAGAGTGCAATAACAGTGTCGGGATTTTTCTCTTGCCAAAAGAGAGGACAATTGTCTTGTTGCACCGAAACGGTGGATCATTTTATGACGCCCCCTATCTTGACCAGCATGGTGAGTTGACTGGCGATAACAAAAAAGGAAAGACTGCTTATCTTCTGGTACAGAGATATGATGATTTTATCAGGAACATGTGGCTTATGCATAACATCCCGAACTATGTGGTCCGTAAACTCGATAGTACCATAGATGCGGGAGGCTGGGAGACTCTTTGAGTACTGATCCCAAGAACAAACAAAGTATACCTACATTGGCTATAATAGCATTAAACTTAAGAAGCAAGGGACCAAAGCGATATACAATTAACTTATATAGTAGAATTTTGCAATGGATTAGATCCTCAATTCCAAAAGGAAGGCTTGACACAAATTTGTTACTTCTAATGATCGTTAACTGCTAAAGCTGAAACTTGAAATAAAACTTTCAACAAATTGATACCATGAAATGATACTATTCTAAAACATAAAGTATCCTTCATTCTCAAGAAGTGCTCAGACTTTATTTGATTCAATTATTGAAAGTACAACTGGTCGCCGTCATCTTGCATGTCAAGCATCAAATCACCAAAGGTAACAAACTCTTCACCTTCTTCATCTTCACCTTCTTCACCCTCTTCTTGATCATGATCATCATGATCATCATGATCATCTTCTTCTTCTCCCTCATCGTCAATATTTAAACCGAGAGGATTTCCGTGAGCGTCATAATTCGATCGAGCCACCAAACCGTATAACTCATTATTGATCCAAATTTTGTTCAAGTATCTGTAACGATTCTTGTTCAAAGTGGAAAATCCAGGGGTTCTATCCCTTTTAACTTCGCCGTGTTCTGTCATGTACGGACCAGGAAGTTGAGAATCGAAAGGCCGGGTAGACCCATCGAGACTGATAAACACTGAGTTCAGTCTAGGGCCATAGAAAATACCCATAGAAGTACACCTTTCTCTATGTTGTGCGCCTTGGTTAACTTTAAATTGTTCTCCGCAGTGTAAGCAAAGAAGCAGCAATGTAAATGAAACCTGATATTTTCGCCGTGCTTCCGCATAATCATCAGGAATTGTGATGAGTCTTTGTACGTTTGGAAATTCAATATTCCTCAGAAGTAATGAAGGGGAAACTTGTTTCTTCTTCATACCATGAAGCAAAGTTTTCTCAAAAGAAATTTGTTCAGACCCTGGGCTCATACTATTCGCAACATCGTCCAAAGAAGGAATTTCAAGGATTTTGCTAAGGCAATCGATATACTTTGAAACAGTCCATTCTTTGTTATAGTCATTCAATGCCTCGAACTCTTCAAGACATAAATATTCATTATCTCCAATCTTAGAGCAAGTGAGTACATGACTGAAGATGACACATTTCCTCAAAAATGGAACAAGAACCTTTTGGATTGCCTTGTATAAATGGCGTGTTTGTTCCAAATTATCACTTTTCAGGAAATAAGACAGGTCGAAAAAGACGCGGAGTATCTCGTGGAAGCCAAGAATCGTGCGATCTTCATAAGAGTCCAATTTCAGTAACTTAATAGGTAGCCATTGTTGGAAGATTGCAAGAGTTTCTATTATCAATCTAATGACACCAATACGGATCAATGATTGAAGAGTCTCGTCAGTCTGGAAGAAAAGCGTCACCACTTCACGAAAGTAATCATTTTGGGCAGTAATGAATCCCGCACCAAACCTCGCTAAGCAACCTTCGATTTCCTCTTTTGTAAACGAATTAAGTGCCTGATTGAAGAAAAGAACTCGGCTTTGAATCAAAGACCGAGCAAGGGTCGTGGTTGAGGACAGTAAACTCTCAATAATATTTGACATCCCCTTCTCTTCTTCGAGCCTCACAGCTTTTTCGTGGGAAGAAATTAGATTGGCCAAAAGTTCACAGATTCTATCCATGTTATGAAAAAGTAAGGACCCATCCGATTTGGGAAGGCTAAAAGTGGAGTCTGAAGGAAGACTAACTGACCCTTTGAGCTTGCCATTTTCGAAATAATCATTATGAAGAACAGAGTGGAGAATCGTATCGTTCTTCTTAAAACTCAATTTATAGGCTATATCAAAAAAGCAACCAGAATTTGATTTACCCTTCAACAAAGTCGAAGGAATAAAATTATCTTTTGGATAATAATATGTTGGTAAAGCTATTTTGAATGGCTGGTCGCACAACGGGCAAGCATAAACACCTTGACGGAGGCTCAGACAACATTTTGTATGTATCATGTGTGAACATGAGTAGGGCAATGTCATCATGTCTCTCTTAGCTACAGGGAAAATAGGGTTCTTAGCGGGCTCTTCATCTGAGTCCAAAACAACCTTTTGTTTTAGAGCCTTTGCAGGCTCTGTGCATGAGGGCACATCCCAATAATTTTCGAATGCAAATTGGAAGAAATCCGACTCCTTATCGGGAATGAACCATCTGATTGAAGACTCATTTTGAGTGAATGGTATCCCAAGTTGGTTCTCAGTTGTTTCTAGCTCTCCGCAAGAGACACATTTGTTCTTGATTTGATCATCAGGTCCATTTATGTCGACATCTAGATCATTAGATTTTAGAAAGACTTGACGCTGCTTTGCAAACTTAGATAATATTTTTGCTTTACGAGCTTCCACTGCTTCTTTTGATCTCCTTCTTTTCTTATCAGAGGGCTCTCGCTTTTTCTGCGTATAGTTCTTGATGTGTAACTCTCCAAAGCAAATGGAAAGAAGCTGAATAACATTCTCGTCTTTGGAAATGAATATATCCAAGAGATATTCCGCCTTGGATGAAACACCAGGCGATATAGAGCTTTCTGCGATCGAGAATAACAAATTGCAAATCGGATATTGGATAAAGAACTGATTGATGTAGCTCTTGTCTGTGTGCAACTTTTCATCATCTAAAATTAAGGCATGGATTAAGTGCAACAATGGTGTGAGAATACCTTCGTCTTTTTCGTCTAATCCGACTTGTATAAGTTTGTATGCAAATTTAGCGAATTGAGGCGTTTTCAAGAAAGCACCCAAATAGGCGTTCACAAAATCACTTTTGCTCAAAGTAATTTGGGGCTCTAAACACACTGTTGAAATGTCCACTTTCTTTGTTTTGGAAATATTCTCAAGCAACAATCCAAATGTGGATTGAGAAGAACCAGAATCGAGAAACAAACTAATTGGGTCAGTTGTTTTAAACAATTCGGGTTTAAGTCGATAAATCCCTGTGTCAGTGACACCTTGGGGAGGACTGTATTCTGCATTTTCACGGAGAATTGCAGTGAATTCTTCGATGGGCATTTCCAGACTTTTGTTCTCTGCCCAGAGTGAGGAGAATGTTTGAGGCCCTTCAGCAAGACGATACCTTAATGTCTTTCCTGCAATGTACAATTCTTGAGATTTTGTGTCGAATGAGTCGAAAAAATATCTTTCGCACAAAAGATTGTACAAGAACAAAATGAATTGCTCACAAGCAAAGGCGAATTTGTCTTCGTAAACTGTTTTTTGATAGGCCACTTTATCTTCAAACCACCCATCCAATTCCCATCTCTTTAATAACAGAAGAAAGAACATAGATGGTTCCCCTACTAAGGCACCAATTTGTACAAGATGAAAGTCGTTGTAGTATGCCAAGTCTGCCAATCCTTTACCCGAGTAAAGAGAACTCATGCGTGCTAACACCTCACCATTACGGATCCACGTTCCAATTTTAACTTGAGCTGCAAGAACTATACTTTGCAAGGAATAATCATAAATCCCCGAGTATAATTCTTGGCGATTGACTAAGTCGTCTTTGAAGTTATCAATGCCAGCATGTCTGAAAAGAATACACAAAAAGAAGCCCATTGGGTTAATGAATGAAGTAGCTTTCTGTGTCACGGGTGTATCGGTGAGCCATAAGTCATTTTTGGGCCGAGCCGTGAGGTCAATGACGGACCCAATTGCACGAAGCAAGTGAGCAGTATTGACCTCGCCGGATTGATTTGTAGCTTTTATAATAACGAGAATAGTTCTACAGGCTCTCACGAGGAAACGCAAGGCCTGAAAATCTTCATGCTCAACATGGTTTCCGGTGACCCTTTCGAAGGGTTCTATTCCTTGAAATAAGCTCTGGAATAATACAAATGGTACAAGCCTATCTTCATCAAGGATTGCTTCTAAAATGTCTTGTGAATCATTTTTTGTGAAGATGCGAATCACAGTCTCTATCCCCACTGTTAGGGCCCTGTGGCCTCTGAGAAGGGATTTTGATCCGTTGGTTACATCTATCAAATTCAAAAACCCACTGGAGTTCATATGGGATGCATGAGATTCCATGAGGTTGATAACAGGTAAAAACAAATTGCACCAATAGCTGCTATTAATGACTTTGCTATTCGTAGGGGGGCACATGAATACCTGAATTGAAACAGTGTTGATGCATGATTGATCTATATCTCTATCAGCCATTGCCAGTAGATACAACAAAGAGGGAAACATCTCAAGGAAGCTGAAGCAGAACTGATCCTTATACTTACTATCATGTAAGAGAGCCAGAATAATCATATTACTGATTCTGGTACGAATTTTGGATGGAAAACGTAACTCGTACGCAAGTAGATATCCAGCCCTATCAATATCCAGGGTCTTCAAATCACACTCGAAGTTGTTCTTAAGATGTTTCCAATCGAAATTCTTTAAACCACCGGTGGATAGTTTCGTCTTGTATTTCATCTTGCATCCTTGGTGAATTGACTTTACTGTGTCCAAACCAAGTAAGAGATAGTCGTTCGGGTAAACCATTGGCCCAAAAGGATTGGAGTGACGATCATTATCTTTTCGGCGAAGAAGTAACTCTGCTAGTGTGCTTTTCGTTGCAGTTTTGAGAGCGAAATTCCATTCTGAGTAGTTGAGGTCTTCTAGCCATAGTATCAAGTTCAAAACTATGTGTTCACGCATGTTATCGAGAGAAGTGGTAATAGTGACAATTAAATCATAGATGTCGAACTTATTCTTGATGTTTATCATATCATCGAAATCATCCGACTCCTTGATCACGACACTCCCGTTTGCACGCACCTCGTCAACCAATTCTCTGGCTTTTGCTTCTGAATAGTTAAGATGGTTCATCATAACTTTTTTGTCATCGGTATAAACGCGGGACAGATCAAGCCATAAGACCAGATTCCATTTCTTGTAAGATTCGGATCTATAACCCTTATCATATGGGCCATAATCGGAGGTAGGAAGAGTGCACTCGTCAAGAATTTCTTGATATATGTTATCAAAGGGTTTTTTGGACAAATACAGATCAACAATCGGTAACGACAGAACTGTGATGCTTCCAACGTCAATGATGTAATCTAGAACTACAGATAGAACCAGTTCAAGCCGAGCTTGTAATTGAGGACTGATGGTTTCGTCTTTGGATTCTCTCAGACATCGACAAGTTAGCTTAACAAGAAATGCAGAATCGTCACCGCAATCACACATACCACCACCCATTGAACTATACTTTTCAACCTCATGACCAATGTGATCATCGGGATTGTAGCAGTCCTCACATAGAACGCAGGATTCATCATAGAAACATTCGAGACACCGATACAGTGGTGCGAGTCCTTGTATTATACGTGCACAGGCCAGACCTTTTGCATGAGTATATTCTTGAGCTACTGTGTCTTTGTAAAAAGGGCGAGTCTCATTGATCATCGGATCCCAAGCATAGTCACGCAATGCTTCTTCATCTTTTTTGGAAAATCCAGGGAAAAGTTCCTTGCCGAGTGTTCCTTCTCCAGTAAGAGCAAAATAGCATGCTTTGAATACATTAACCTTGATCTTTTTGTAATTTTCAAACGAGAGTGCTCCAGGTAACAGGGCCAAGTAGCGTCGTAATCGGTCTTCGACGACTTCTAATTTTGGAGATGTTTCACCGTGAGTATCAGTAAGTAACATTCTTTATTAAGACTAATTCATCAAATCAACTTGCTGCGGCAGTAGCTGAGAGTAGTGAAGTTTAGGGTGTAGAATCTGATTTGAGGTTGATGAAAACGGACTTCAGATCTGTGAGCCGATTGGGGAGTGGAATTAACTTTTTAAACTATTGACGAGTTGTGTTTTGAAGTAAAAGAATATTACTTAGAAATCGCTTTGAGCCTGGAACTGTTTGCAATTTCACACTCTATTGATTCTCAAAGGGAAGTAGTGACTCTTGATTTGAGTTGGTATGCCAGAAACTACAGACCATGATCGCCAACTTTCGAAGAATGAAATAAGTTGATGAAGTCTAATAATTTGAAATTCTTGTTTTTTAAAAAAAATAGTTAAATCATGAATAATTGACCTTGGGATTTTCTAAGACTCTTTGCTGTGATATGTACTCATCAAGACTTACTGGTCTACCTGTAAATGTCAAAAATGAGTTTCTATATTTTCCAGAAAAATACGTCAGTAAAAAATGGTTCATTAATGCATGTGGAAGGGTTTTGGGGCAGAATTTTGAAATACCTTGGGTTAATCTACATGTTAAGGATAAATAATGGTCCTGAACAATAAAGAAATGTAGAAGGTAAGTAGATATTTTACTCAATGGCGGCTAAAGAGTCAAACAAGACAGAAATAGACTCACCAAAGTGATCTCTTCTAATGCACTCAGCAAAGATCGGAGACACATCAATGACAACCAACTTATCGTTACCAGCAACTTGTTCTTCGGCAATTGGATAGGTATTGGTGACGACAATCTTGTCAATACATTTGGAAGCAGTCAATTCTTCTAAACAGCCGTCGCTGAAGACACCGTGGGTTCCAACAACATAAACAGCCTTGGCACCACAGTTTAATCGCAAGTGCTCAGCGGCAGCGATGAAAGAGAGAGGTTTGTCAATCATATCATCCAAAATAATGGCTGCCTTGTCATGTACATCACCAACCAAAGTGATGAGTTTTTCTTGAGCAATAGATTGAGGTTCATCTTCGTCATCAGAGTTACCGGCATCATAAGATCCACCCAACACATCTGAGTCAGTTAAGGCTAACTGATGCTTATGTTCGGGAATATGAGATACAGGGTAGTCGTCATCAACAACATGACCCTTCACAACACGGGCAGTTTGCATTTCACTGGCAATATTGTCACCGGATTGATCATTTGATGACATACCTTTAAGGCGACGAGTCTTTTGGAAGTTGTCTTGAGTTCTACGACGGTCAGTGTGAATCATAGCGAAGTTGATTTTCAAAGAGTCTGCCAAAGCAGTGACTCTTTTGGTTCCACCTGGGTTCTTAGAAACAACAACGGCATTGTTCCAGTCTGGGATGTTATGACGAATCCATCTTGCCAAGGTTGGCGCACCGTACAAGTTATCCACTGGCTTCGTGAAAAAACCTTGCATTTGAGAAGCATGTAAATCCATAGAGACAACGTGATCTGCACCGGCCATAATCAACAAGTTGGCCAACATACGTGCAGTGATTGCACCTCTATGCTTTTTCATCTTTGACTGCTTCGAGTAAGGAAATTGCGGGATAACGGCAGTGATTTTTTGGGCAGAACCGCCTCTACAAGCCGAGATCAAAATCAAAAGCTCCATGATGTGATCGTTGATTTCTGGAGAACCAGATTGGATTATGTAGACATCTTCATCACGAACAGATGTTCCGATTTGAACCGAGGTTTCTCCGTTGGAGAACTTCTTCAAAGAACATGGTGCTGGGTCAACTCCCAAACGCTCACAGACAAGACGTCCTAACTCTGGATGAGACGAACCAACAAAAATCTTGCACTTACGCATTTCTTCGCTTTTGGATGTGGTGGAGATGGTTTGCAACAATATGGTTGAAGCTGACTGCAAGAGAGCAATTCCACAGGTTAGTGTATGAATTGAGGATTGGGTTCGAGCGAAGTTATGGCTTGGTAGCACCTGGTCAGTTTTGCAAACTTTTTGGCCGCTGGAAGAGAGCTTTGATAGGCTACAAAGCAGGTAATTTAACAAGATGAGATATTGTAATAAAATTTGTATCTGTCTGCAGGTCATCGTCTGGGGTATCATGGGTTGATGATAACTGAAAGCCCAGAAGGGACAAGATTTCTGTGAGAGATTAGTTTTTTTTGACCTTTTTTTTTAATTTCGTTTTTTTATTTCTTTAAATTTAATATTCTTCTTTTAATATTATTATTATTATGTTTCTCTTGCATGTTATGGGTTGTCCTCTATCAATCGATAGTCCTTATTGGAACATTAGTAGCTAATAGATGAGACAGCCCAGTCAAATTTTCCAGCAGAGATTATACTTTGGAGAATTTCAGATTCAAATCTTCCAATTTTTACGGAAGTTTTTTAAATATTTTCTACAATGACGGTAAATCTTCATTGGTTGGAACTGGTTCAAAAACTTGAGTATAGTGTTTTTTGCAGCCCATGGCTAGTCATGTAGTCGCTCAGTAGCTCACAGTAGCTCACAGCCTTATGGTAATAAGTGATAATTGAACATTCCTGCCATTCCAAACTGAAAAAAAATGGATTCAAAACAAATAAAAGTTTCAAAATTTCAAATTTCACTCGAATTTTCCTTATCCTGTTTTCTCTGACCGAACTCTACACTGCACATCTTCATCTCTCATCCCGCATCCATCACGGAGACTTATCTGATCAGATGGACTCAAAAAATGAAAATACAACCGTTTTCAACATAAAACGGAAATTGCGTCGTCATACTGATTATGTGAAGAATACATGCCTATATGATCAAACTATACATCTCTTGAAACCTGTTTCCTTCACTCATATCCGATGCTTAGCACTTGGATCGCCAACTGAAGAGTTCCAAGCATTGTATCAGTTGGCACTTTTGGACCTTCTAATCAAAGAGTTCAGTATCAAAACGGAGAATATTTCATTGTATGATCCTGCGTTCACCGATAATGATATTCAGTTATTCACTGAATTGGGCTTTGAAGTGAAGTCATCCTGTCAATGGGATAATAAGACTACGCTATATTTCATGCCGCATGCGCCACGGTCAATGACTGAAGTTCTTATTAACCAGGAGAGGCTGTTATTTATATTAGGTAATGACTTATCTGTGACTATTGGTACGCTTAGTCGAGCCAAGTTTCTAGAAACTTATCCAACATTGGCGACAATCACACACATTTGTGAAAAGAATGTCGAAAAGCTACAAAAGCTAGAAAAGCTAGAAAAGCTGGAGTGTGTTGAAACACTTGAAAAACTGGACATGAAACCAAAAGATGACTTCAAAGTCGTAAAGAATGGTAGGAGACGAAGGAGACCTAACAAGTTGGTTTATACTGAGCCTGAACTATCCTATGACTTAAATGCTATATTCTTTGAAGATGTCAAAATCGTTCGGATAAACAGTCCCGACACCGCAATATGGAAGGACTCTTTCAGTGATTTGGCTTTGAATATACTTGTTTGTCGAAAAGCCGACCCACCTTCCGATTGTTCAGAGGTCCAAACAAAGACCATTGCGAATAAGAAAAGTACATAACCATTGTGAATAACGAAAGTACATAATAAATTCACAGTGTATTTTAATATCTCGCATTATTTGACAGTTTTGTTGAGCGAAAGATAAAACCACCATAACTCTCTAACTGTTATCTCACTTCATTACCCACAATCATCCTACAAGAACTCAAAATAGTCTTCATCAAACTTTGGAAGGAATAAATATGCGTTACCTCGTTTACTTGATGAGGAGGGCGGTGTTTGTATTTGTGTTCTTAATGTTCTTGCTGTTTCTAGTGTTGTTCTTGATATCCCATAAAAACATGGTTTCATCATAACCGTGTTTTCTTTTGTTGTGGTTCAATTGCTTCCAAGGGCTCAAGAAGTCCTGGAGTCATCATTGGCGTAGATGATATCGTACTCACTTGCTGAATAGGTATAGCTAATTCGGGATTGTCTATGAGAACACCTTGAAGCTCGGGAACAGATGACGGTTCTTGGAACGGTTTGGAACCTAAAAGATGTTTGCTAAGCATTAGGTATAGGTCATCTTTGGTGAAAGGTTTCGCCAAAATATCATTCATTCCATGGTGAAGATAGTTTTCTAAGTCTTTTTGTTCGAAATTACTGGTCATAGCCACAATAGGTGTGTTTTCGTCGAATTTTCTGATGAAATTTGCAGCTGAAGCACCATCCAAATTAGGCATCACGATGTCCATTAAAACCAAGTCATACTTTGTTTGCTTGGCAGTGTCAATTGCAAGTAAGCCGTCGGTCACAACAGTGACTTGACAACCGTATTTTATTAGGTGTTTTCTGCATAATTGTATGCAAACATTATCATCTTCGACAAGAAGTACATGGAATTTGGGGTCCGTTAAGTTTGTTGTGGAAATTGAGCCATACATGCCATTATTACCCATCTGTGGCATGAGGTGATCTAGATGACCTCCAGCCATCATCTGAGCATCACTAGGCATTGTTCGATTGGCTTCAGGTGGAAGTTGTTGTGTCGGCGGTATAAGTTGTGAAGAAATGGCGTTGTGGGGTGTCAGAGCATTCAAATTCTGTCCGTTGTTCGGAAGTTTTTCTGGCAGTCTAGAATCTATAGCAGGAGCATTAGAGACATTCACGGATATCCTATTCATGTTGTTGTTATTGTTCCGTTGAGGGGCATTGGGGATATCTGGGGTGATGATTTCCATCATATGTGGGTTCAGGATATCAAGAGGCGGTATCTTTATGCCTGCTTGTGTCAAACAATTTATCAATAATCCCATGGAATGATATTGACGCTCATTGTATGTGCGGCAAGCCACCATGTTGTTAAAGAGAGCTCGGTAGCCCTCATTTGCAGCATTAAGCTCATCTCGAAGACGTTCCACTTCTTGCAGTAGAGTTTGAACTTGGGAGCTGAGTTGAACTAAACCTTTCGATTCGACAGGATTGTCTTTTTTCAATGGAGGTTTCCTACGTATGTTCTCCAAAGCTTCCATGTCGTCTCTTTTGAAGTCTGGATGCTGGAACTCCCATGCATCATCGCCGTACTCGTATGTCTGCTTTTCTTCCGAGGAGATCTTAACCTTATGGAAATCATACTTGTTTAGTTGTCTGACGAAACTGGCAAAATTGCTGTGTTTGAAGTGGATTGGAAGAATATTCTTGGTGAACTCGTTGGTGTTGAGGACAACAAAACTGGTACCTTGTGGAGTCCAGCGAACCACGTCGATATATCTCTCTTCCAGTAGCATTTGATACAACTTACGAACAAAGTCATTGTGGCCCGTGGTGGATGTGGGAGCTGCTGAAGCCGCTGAAGCTGCTGGAGGGACTGTGGCCGTTGAAGAGGCTGAGGCTGGGTATTCGTCCTTGATGGCCATTGCGGGAGTCGCGTTCGAAGGTACAAGTGGGAAAGATCGGCAATGGCGATTTTTGGAAAGTTCGAAAACGAAATGGTTGGAGCTGGTCAAAGAAGCGTATCAAAGTGTGGGTGCTGACAACGACTAGGAAACTTTGCACGGACAGGAAAGCTAGCAAGAAAGCAAGCAAGGAAATAAGATCTCGAGCAATCAAGATTGAATCTTTGGTTTTATGTTTATAACGGAAAATCTTTTGGAATAGGGGTGATCTTTTGAAACCAGTTGACCTTTTGACCAGAAGTGATAATGAGAAGTAGTATTGTGCGCGCCAGAATTATCATTTGGACAGGGTCACTGTATTTGGTGCTATCGGAAGCGGCTCATCATGTAGAAAATGTCTTGTGTGCAGTGATACATTGGTATCTGCAGGTTATTTTGTTATTTTGGTAGGTGGTAGACAATTGAGCTGGCAACCGGAAGAATTGGGATGAATTCGTCAGAAAAGATGGTTCTTCAGTTTTCTTTTTATCCCTGGCTAAATTTATCCCTGGCTAAAAATTATCAGTCTTGGTGGGGCAGTCTTTTCTTTTTCAAGCCACTGCGTGATTCTTTATCCCATTTTAGACTTTTGTGTCTTCCCCAATTTGAAAGAACCAAAAGAAGGAATTATGTCATCAAAATGCCCTGAATAGTGATAATGCCCTGAATAATGGAAATGCCCCGAATAATGGAAACTCCCTAAATAGTGACATTTGCTATAAAAATAGAAACTCACTCCTTCCCACAGTAACAAACGCTTGATTGGCCCGATTCTTCTATAATGTCTCACCGAAGCCCAGTACCTATGTGTGTCATTGAGCATAACCAGCTGCAAGCCTTCTATTTTTAGACGCCCATGAGAATCAACTCATAGTTCATCATGAATTGCAACTGTAACCATTTTAATGGACCATGTTTTGGAGATTCCAACCTTGGGTCTTTTTATCTCGATAATATGTTTGCTTTGAGCAAAGTTGGCCTCCCAGCTATTGCCATCACTGTCAACGAGAACAGAAACAACAGTTTCTGAGACTCCAGCGACTATAATTCGCTCAACATAAATATTCTCCAATGTTTTGGCAAAATTTTTGCCTGCGGTCTTAACCTCGGAAGTAATCGTGTTTCCAGAATATGCCGTAAAGTCCACCTTCACAAATTCTCCATCTTGATAGTCGAAGGATTCTCCGTCATCTAAGTATAAAGATCCACTTGCACTGCCCAGCTTGCTCAATGCAACCACTAATGTGTATGGATCTCTCTTCATGAGTTTAGATGAACGTCTGTACCTATCTTGTCTCGTAATAATGGACCCTCCTCTAAGGTACATTGGAATGTCTTTGAGATCCACTTCTCTTTCAATAAAGCCAGACTTCGATATAATACCATTTGACTTCGTACTTAATTGTCCATTGGTATAATCGTAATACGTCTCGCCATCTTGCGGAACGTAAATCGACACCCTGTTTGCTGCTTCATCTGTTACAGGCTTGATCATTATTCCAGAATTTCCTAAGAAAAACTGGTCATCAATTTCGTAGGTATTCACGTCAGTAGGGTTGGAAAAAAACATTGGTTCCCAAAGAGGTGCACTTGTTATACTGGATTCGTGGAATAACGTGTACAATGTGGGAAGCAAGGCGTACCGCAATCTGACCGCATCACGAATAGTTGATTTATAAGGCTCCTTTAACAAGTATGGTTCCCTTCTTCTTGAATCAATATGAGCATGTGCTCTAAAGAATGGATACCAGATTCCCGTCTGATACCAACGGGTAAGTAACTCTTCGGTGGGGTCACCGAAAAACCCACCGACATCGGCACCAGAGAAAGGCATGTTGACTAAATTAGAATTTAAAAGCATAGGAATGGAAATCTTCAAGTACTCCCACTTTGCCATGTTGTCACCTGTCCACATGGCAGCGGTACGTTGAGATCCAGCAAAGAATGACCTAGTCAAAATAAAAGGTCTTTGGCGAGAAGAATTCTTTGATCTTAAGACCAAAGAATTGTAGGTGAGTTCATGGAAGCTTTTCCCCCAAAGGTTATGAATTGATCTATGCTCCCAGCCATTGTAGTGCAAATTGTCCCTTGGAGCTGATGTTTCGGGCCCATTGAACACAGATGGCTCATTCATATCATTCCAGAGATTAACGTTGCTTTCTTGTCCAATAAATGAGTCGGAAGAGTTGCGGAAAAGTTCATCCCAGTATGCTTGCGATTCAGGGTTAAGAGAGTCTATCCATACCGACTCACCTGGCCAGCAGTGCCCTTTGTAAGGCTCTCCCTTTGAATCTAACATGGCCAACTTATGATCAATTACATAGTTACTCACTTCGTATGACGTTTTGAGATGCGGATCAATAATAACAACTAGATTTCTTCCGGTTTCGTCTAGCTGTTTCATCATGTTAATGTGTTTTGGAAACATGGCTTTGTCCCACGTAAAGTACTTCTTTTTATCAGTGTATTCGACGTCAAGCCAGATGGTATCGTATGGAAATTCTTGACTATCCATTTGAGAATGCACATCCAACAAATCTTGTTCGCTCACGTAGTTCCATCTACATTGATGGTAACCTAATGCAAACTTTTGGGGTAAAGGCATATTTCCTGTCAAGATTCCGAATTTGGAAGTTATTTCATTGGGGCTGTCGCCAACTAGAAGCACAACGTCCAAGATTCCATTCTCCGAAATCCAGTGGGCGTTGACTGATTCGGATTTCTTGATGTCTACAAAAGTGTCTGCACTGTTAAGCCAAAACACGCCCACAGAAGTGTCAGCCTTGATACCCACAAGAAGCGGAATTTGGCCATACATTGGCATTCGTGAATCTGTTTCGTATTCAAAGATGTCCACGTTGAAAAGACGGTAAGGTGATGGAGTGTCAGTTGTTGACTTCAAGCTTAACGAGTCCGCATGCTCGGGAATACCATAAGCGTGAGTAAAGCCAGCTAAAGTCACATCAACGGCTATTGCTTCAGGACCTAAAGGCACTGAATCGGCAATCGAGTCACGGAAAGAGTCCAGAAACATATCAAAAGCTGTTTCCAATTCGGGATTAAGATGTTCATGGTTCTCTTCCTTTCTTCTATAGTGTTCAATGTTAAGAAATTGATTGTCGTTAAGGACAACCACAGGCTGGTTATCTTTGTAGATTGTTAGCTTAATGGGCTTGAAGGACAACACTAGACACAAAGAGTCGTCTCTTCCATAGTCGAAGGATATTTCTTTGTCGTTTTTTGTTAGTTTCGGAGTGAATTCGGTGGTCAACTCCCTCGGATCTCTACCAAACGCAGCAGCAGCTGTTCCATCGAAACGGTTTGTGTTAAGAATACCGACGCGTTTCACTTTACGTTCTTCAGTAACCGTGAAACGAACATTATCATCTACTAGCAACAGGATTTGTAGATTGAATTTCACTATATTGCCATTTGGCAAGATTTTCCCAATGACTGCCTCGATAGAATCTTGACCCCGAACAACCGATTCTGAATCCACAAAATATGGCGAATCTGTCTCCGCTTTTGAAATTTGTCTTGCGAAAAACCGGTTCCGTGCGCAGAAACCAGACTGATTACAGTCCTTGAACAACTCATGTTTCACTCCAAGGGTGAAGACTACGAAGTAGCTTAGACCTAAAACTGAAAGCCATTTCATTTTCAAGCAAGATAGTATACCTAGTGAATTGAACTATTGGACTTCTTTTTAGTGCTTGTGATGGAAAGATATAATTGATCTTTATTTTTCTCTTTTCCCTGTAGTGTAGATTTCTTGTGCAGTAAATACTGGGGGTCTTATCGAACTACTACAGTGACTTGCAATGACAAAGAGGATTCACGAAACATGAAGTCTCAGAGGCGAAATTTGGGGATTTTTATACCTTATTAGGAATCTTTTCCCGAAACTAGTTCCCATTCACTTCTCTCTTTGGCCACTGCCTGAATTTGAAGACTCTTTATTGTCACATTCCTTGGGTAATGCAACCATATTGATAAGTTATGAGTTATTCCTTCAAGATACGATACAGTGTTTTTTTGAGTATTTCGGTGTTTTGCTTGTTTTGCTCGAGTTTTGATTATTACCACTTTAGAGATGTTTATAAGATTCGGATTTTTTTTGTTCTTCAAGATACACTTGACTGATATGACACTACTCTATGAATCCACTTTTATGACACTACTCTTATGACACTACTCTTTTGATACTACTCTTGCGATACTACTCTTACGATACTACTCTTATGAATCTACTCCCACTTTTATGAAGGCATCAATTCCATCGATGAAAGGTCAGAATCAATCTTCGTCAACTTGCTTCAAACTCTACTGTAGGGTTTCAATATAAGAGATGAACCCATACTCTTCACCATGTCAGACCAGAGAATGGAAAGAAAACACATCACGAAAACCTCTAACCTCAGATGAAAACTTCTTACCTCAGAAATTCACTGTCTTCATTTACTCATCCCAGGTTTACTATTGTTGACCTGTTGACCACTTTCGTCAACAAAGCTCCTCGAATTATCACTTGCTATATCCGGAGCCAAAAAAAAGTCTTCCTCATTTGATATGAAAATAAGGAATATTCTCTATTTTCTTGTTGGCATTATTTCCCCACGACACGCCATTTGGTTAACCAGTGAACTATATTGGTCGTGCGAGTCTCCAAATATGGGTAACGTTAAAATTTAATTTAGCCTTGCATCCAGCACCCACTGGCTCTTCAGCGACTGAATTGAAGCCATCCGATTATCTTGTCCTCTTTCCTTCCCATTCATTATCTGCATTATTTTTATTTCTATTCGAGCTCTTCGGTTTTGATTGTCCCGAATTTCGATCCATCTTGTGTATATATTTACTTCTTTGAGAAATGGAGTCTGAAGACAGAAAACGGAAGTATGACAACATAGATGATGCTGACACCCAGCCGGCTAAAAAACCTCTTCAGCAGTTGAGCCCACTGGGTCCTCTTACGCAACAAGATGTCGTCTACTACAAAAAAGAGGCCATCTGGCGTCAAATGAGGTTTTACAAGTTGCAAGCTAATGAAGTAAAACGCGAGCTACATCGCTATGAGAATAGGTATAATCTGTTCATTGCATCAAGCCTGTTACTTGAGGGCTGGTACACTACGATCGTTGGGCTCTTGGGTGGCGAAACCCCTGAGAAATTGGATTTAGCCAACTCTTCTCATCAAGCTTCCCAAGAACTCCTAGATCAGCGACACCAAACTTTGTTGCATCTTCTAAAGACAAAAATACCTGTCAGCAATGAAGAATTATCATCAAAGCTTCTTGATGTTGTAAAGTTGGAATCTGAAAAGAACAAAGCTCAGGCCCTTCTAGTTGATTTAGAAGATAAAGTACTTCGTTTAGAAGCCCAGATATCTGACCTACAAATGGCCAAAGATCGATTTGAATCTGCATCGATTAAGAGAGTTCAAGCCAACAATAAACAAAAGTCGGACGAGCCTGAGCTTCAATCCAACGGGAAACGAAATGAAGGAGAAGCACCTGAAACTGAAGCTTCAAGCTCTTCATCTGATTCTACTCAAGCTAACGGCGACAAAAAGGCGTTAGAGGATCTCCAGATTGAATTCCAACTGATGAAAGCTGGAATGGAATCTTTAACAAACAGTTTAAAGGTTGCAAACTCCAAATTGTCCAGCCTCGAACAGGAGAATCTACTTCTTTCACAAAAGGTTACTAATTTAGATGAAGCAGAACTTATGAAATGCGCAAAATATGTTAACTTACTCTCCAACAACAAGTCATTAGGCGAAACTAACGCACAATTATTGAAGCTTAAGGAAGAGCTCGTCTCTCGCATAGGAGATCTTGAAGAGAAGCAAGGTAGCATCGTAAGCACTGTGAGCACTGAGGTTATTGATGAGAACAAGCATCTCAAGGAGCTACTTTCCAAAGCAGAATCTGATTTAGCTCGTGTGCGTGCTGTCAGAGATGAGTTGACAGGAAAGAATGTCATTCTTAAGCTGGAACTCGAACAAAGCAAACCTGCCAGTGAGCTTTTAACTTTGAGTGAGACTTTGAATCTGAGATTACTCAAACTTGAAAAAGTCCTCGCTTCGGACTTCACGGTTGAAAGTGATGCCAACCTAGAGGCTTTGGAGAAACCCGAACTAATTAAAAGACTTCAAATTTTAAGTGGAGAGCTTAAAGACCTTGAATATGCATTTCAAGAGATTCGCAATCTCGCTTTGGACAAACAAAAGGATTTTGCCGAAAAGGACAACCTTGTCAAGAAATTGAATGTCGAAAAAAGCAAAGCAGACCAAAAATATTTTGCTAGCATGCGTGCCAAGGATCTGTTGATTGCTGAAAATAAGATTCTCAAGTCCCAAATGACCAAGTCTCAAGAGCTAATTCAAAAGCATGGTGAAATTGAAAAGACATACACGGCAAAAATTGATGTGCTTGTCAAGTCGGTGGCTGAATTAAGAGCCATGAAAGAAAGCTCGATACGAGAGAATTCAAAATTGTACGAGACAGTCAAGAACTTGACCAGATCGCGTGAAGGAGCTGCAAAAGAACTATCACAATGCAAAGAAAATCTAAAAGTCCTTCTGAAGGAAAAAGAAGTCCTTGTTGAAGATGTGGCCGATTTGAAATACACACATGGCAAGCTTCAAGGGAAACTCAAAGCAACGGAGAGTTTGCTTCAGAAATATAAGACCAACAATACGTCTTCCATACTACAAGAAGATGAGAAACAATTGGAGGCTTTGCGGTCGATCACCAAGTGTTCTGTTTGTTCGAAGAATTGGAAAAACACTGCTATTACCGCATGCGGACATGTCTTTTGTGATGGTTGTGTTCAAGAGCGTCTTAATGCTCGTCTTAGGCGGTGTCCTACTTGCAACAAGGGTTTCTCGTCTAATGACTTATTGTCGGTACATCTCTGATAGATATTTATCATAATTTATCGGTTAGTTTGTGTCTAAATCTCTATGATTCCATTGGTGATTTCCACAGATTTGAACTTTTGACTCAGACTGTTATAAGGACTTGGGTACATGGATCAGGTAATAGAAAATAAGTATCAGGTAATAGATGATAAGTATCAGGTAATAAAAAATAAGTGTCAGATAATAGACAAAAGGTATCAGGTAATAAAAAATAAGTGTCAGATAATTGAAAATAAGCATCAGCTAATAGCTAATAAGCACCAGAGAATAGATAATAGGTATCAAAAAAAAAAAGAAATTTATACTAAATCTTTTTTTCCTTCCGAACCTTTTGTTCCTACAAGAAGAGTATCATCACAACAGCTTACAATAGATAGCTTACAATAGATAGCTTACAATAGATAGCCTAAAATCACAATAACCAGCGAAATTATAACTGAAAAAGGCATTAATAAAATACACCCCAAACCAAAAAATCACATCTACTTCAAATCCAATTATTCACCAAATTACGAAATTTTCCAATTTTCACGTCCTTTCCCTATCCTCCCTATTCTTGATGAATAACGATCACAGGACGGTTAGGAAGCACCAGAAGAAACGGTCTAGTAACTGCTTTCGGAAATAAAAGGTTGAATAAAAGAAAATTAAGAAAATTAAGAAAATTATAAAAATTACGGAAAATTAAGAAAAGTACAAAAATTATGGAAAGTGGAAATTATGAAAAAAAACGGTATTATTTTAACGTCCTCTCTCCTCCGCTTAGTTCCTATTCCTACACTGACCAGTGTGGCCACGTCGCGTCCATGTCGCACCAATATTATCCGCCACCAGTCGTGCGCAACCCATCAGATGCTCTGGATTTCCTCTGTTAATGACTTAGCTGACCAGCACCTACAAGCCACCAGGATACTAAAACCACATTCCGGAGCCAAAATAAAAAACAACAAGATAGTAGAAAAACGTGAAATGGAACTTTCTTTTGCTTTTGTCAACTGAATATAGTTTTCTTCGCCTTCTAAAAATAAAACTGGCTGGCTCATCGTTCAGGATTTGAAAACTTCATCACTTTTCTGCAGGATGGGACGTGCGTATACCGTTATCGTGTCAGAGCTGGTGTTTGAGGTCGAGCAATTGCCACGCAAATATAAATAAACTTGGATTTCCTGGGGTTCTGGGTTTCGAAAAATTCGCATTTTCTCCTATTTCCCGCCCGGGCATTGAGTACTGCACGACCGCCGCGCTTCCTTTTTCGCTCCTACACACTCGACTTTCACCCAACATCTGGTTAATCCACGACCCCATTGCCTGCGTTTTTTTTCCTTTTTGCTTACTTTGGTCACGTGCTTTTCAACTCGTACACCGCCACACCATACATCACCGACTACTGGGATATATACCCACCCTGCAGATCTATACATCATAACTAGTTACTGCACACTGAAACGCCCCATATTTCATCTCCTCTTCTGTTGATTACCCGATTTTGATCAGAAAAGTAATATTTTTACTCAAGTAAGAAAAAAAATGTCTGATTCTCTGGTTTCCTTGGGCCCTGAGGCGAACACTCCTGTGCAGACCCCTTCTGCTGAAGCTTATGGGAAACTGTTGGCTGCTCCTCAGGATACACTGGCTAATGATTCTTGTGTTGAAGATCTGATTCCTGAGAAACCTCTTTCTCCTCCAAATCCTTCCCCATCTCCTGAAAAGAGAAAGCTAGAAGCTGAAGCTACTCTTAATGAAGATGAAGTAACGAAGAAAGTCAAGGTTGATGGCGATGACAACACTGAGTCCACACCAGCTGTCAGTTCCTATGAGAACGGCTCGTCCGATCAAACTGTTAAACCAGAACCATCCCTTGGTTTGACTCCTGGTACTTCTGATGCAGCCCCAACAGCTTCCACTGCCCCAAATAACATGGTTCCAGCCCCAAAACCGCCTAGTGAGCCAGATATGTCGAATCTTCCCGAAAATCCAATGCCAAAGCACCAAGCGAAGTTTATCCTTAATACCATCAAAGCCATAAAAAGATTGCGTGATGCAGGCCCTTTCCTTCAACCTGTTGACGTAGTTAAATTGGCTGTTCCCTTGTACTATAACTATATCACTAGACCTATGGATCTTTCCACCATTGAGCGTAAGGTCAATCTTGATGCTTATGAAGATCCTTCCCAGACTGTTGATGATTTCAATCTTATGGTGAACAACTGTGTCAAGTTTAATGGTGAGTCATCTGGTATCTCTCGGATGGCCAAGAACATCCAAGCTCAGTTCGAGAAGCACATGTTGAATATTCCACCAAAAGTGTTACCTTCTAATGGCGCTGTGGATGCTTCGGCAGCAAACAGAAAGAGAATTGCCTCCGCTGATGAACTTAAGAAGGAATCCGTAGCAGCTCACAGACCAAAGCGTACCATTCACCCACCTCGTTCAAAGGAATTGCCTTATGACGTTCGTCCTCGCAAAAAGAAGTATGCTGCAGAGTTGAGATTCTGCAACCAACTCATTAAAGAGTTGCTGTCGAAGAAACTATACAACATCAACTTTCCTTTTTTGCAACCAGTTGATCCTGTGGCGCTTAACATTCCTCATTACTTGGAGATAGTCAAAGAACCAATGGACTTATCCACTATCCAAGCCAAGCTCGCAAATAACCAGTACGAAAATGGAGACGCCTTTGAAGTTGATGTGCGTTTGATTTTCAAGAATTGTTATCTTTTCAATCCACTGGGGAATGATGTGCATTCCATGGGACAGAAGCTTGAGCAATTTTTTAACAAAAGATGGGCCAGTAAACCTATCCCAACTTCAACCCCTTCACACTCAGACGGTGAGTACTCAAGTGATTATGACGATGATGACGAACCAGAGATCAGTGAAGCCATGTTGTCAAATGTTCCAGCCATTCAGTTTTTGGAGAATCAGTTGATAAGAATGAAAAAAGAACTCGACGAATTGAAGAAACAACATTTGGAAAAGTTGAGACAACAAAGAGATGCTCGCAGAAGAAAGAAGGGTTCCAAGAAGAAGAGTAAGCGTGCTCGTTCAGATTCTATACATGAAAATGACGTTGAGAAGCCGCCTGTTGTCACTTACGAAATGAAGAAGCAAGTCTCAGAGATTGTTCCAACATTGAACGATAAGAAGTTACAGGCTCTTGTCAAGATTATTAAGGATGATATTGTTATTAGTGATGAGGATGAGGTCGAATTGGACATGGATCAATTGGAAGATCGTACTGTGCTCAAGCTCTACAACTTCTTGTTTGGCAAGAAGGCTGCTTCAAATGCTATGAAAAAGACAAAGAAGTCGATGTACTCTTCAGGTAACATTGAGCAATTGGAGCAATTGAGATCCCAATTACAATTATTCGATGACGCTGAGAGAGGTGATGCTGGTGTGATGGCTTCCTCTACCTTTGACCTCAACGCTATCCCCGCCCAGGAATCGTCTGAAGACGATCTTTCCTCGGAATCTTCAGAAGAGGAATAGATGCGGTCAGGGTCTAAATGATGGTGCGAGTTTGCAAGTCAACTGCCTCCATCTTGTATCATAGTTTCTTGTACTATAATAGGTTATACGAATACACCACGATTAATGTGACTATGACGAGAATAAGTGCTAACTTTTCTTAATTTTTTGTTTTTCTTATATTCGGTGGACTTGCAAATTTCTTCATCTTGTGTTCTCTTCTCTTCTATTTTCATCTGGTATGATCTGTATCACTAAACACTAATCAATACAATGCACGTATTTGGACGGAAGAAAGTTTAATTATAAGAAAAAACAATATCTCTTTTTGGAAACGCAAAAAAGAAAATCTTAAAACCCCCCAAAATTGATATCTCATGTAGTAATTGTATATAAGATGAAGCTTCCTTATCGCGGACATTGTGGCCTAATTAGGAAAAGAAGTGCGCACCAAGATGCCACAAAACTCCATATTTATCCCTCGCCATCGCCAGACGTTAAAACACCTCTTGAGCCACTATTTCATAAGCCTTTTCCATTTGCGTTTCCCTTCACGCCTTCTTTTAACCTTCTCTTGTGAACCGAAATTGAGCAAACAGCCAAGATAACCCTTCGTCCCATTCTTTTGAAGCTCATCGCATCGCTCCGTCCCAAGATGGCCATCGCTCCAAGAAACCCAGAGCACAATCCTCTCCACATCCTTAAAACCTCTTTGCGAGATAAGGGGCGCCCTGCAACTATTGCCGGACCCATGGTCCGCTACTCCAAGCTTCCGTTTAGAGAGTTAGTTCGCCATTATAACACAGACATTGTCTATACGCCAATGATCTTGGCCAGAGAGTTTGTCCGGAACGAGGTTGCAAGAGCTAGTGATTTCACAACAAATGATTCGGATCGTTCTGTTGTTGTGCAGGTGGGTTGTAACAACGTGGACGATCTCTTGAAGTTTGTGGAAATGATCCATCCTTATGTGGATGGCATTGGTCTCAACTGTGGATGTCCTATTCGTGAACAGGTCCGTGAAGGTATTGGTGCAGCTCTCATGTCTGAGCCAGAACTTGTTTCTAGCATGGTGAAGGCAGTTAAAGATATTTATGGAGATAGCGTCTGTATCGAGACTAAGATCCGTATTCACAAAGATCTTGATGAAACCGTTCGTTTCGTGAAGATGGTTGAGGATGCTGGTGTCGACTTCATCACAGTGCATGGTCGGACGAAAAACACTCGTTCCTCTCAGCCTGCTGATTTTAATGCTATTAAATTGGTCAAGGAATCGGTGTCTGTGCCAGTGGTGGCAAATGGAGATTGCTTCTCTATGGATGATTTTCATCGCATTGCCGAATATACAAAGGTAGATGGGGTTATGGCTGTTCGTGGTATATTGGCCAACCCTGCTCTTTTTGCAGGCCATACCACCACACCCTGGGCTGCTATCGAATTATTCTGGGATTTAGCATCCAGTTACGGTTTACCCTTTCGCATCACTCAACATCATTTGTCACAAATGATGGACAAACTTGTGACGCGACGTCTTTTGAAAGAAATGAACGAATTGACATGTCTAGTGGACCTAATCGACTGGTTCGATGACAAATTTGTTCTCAAAAGACGTCTGGAAAAGGGCTTTGCTACTGCTGTTGCTCCAGTTTGGAAGTCTGACAGGGAAGAAATGGCCAGGATATAATAACGATCGGAACCTAATTATTTAATAGAGTGGTGTTACTTTACATCTTTTCATTTTTGTCATTCTTTGTCACGCTTTTGACCATTTCTGGTTCATTACATCCATATAGTAACAAACATGAGCCAACTGGGACACAACTTCCAAATGTGAATCTTTCTAGTTTTTTTCGAGGCTGCTTTCAATTCTCTGCCATTAAAAGGTCCTTGTTCTGCAAGGATATACTTCTCGTCCTGTTGCTGACTTTGTAAATGCCAACTAATTGCTGTGCCAACTCGAACATGTTATTTCTCAACGAGATAACAATGAACTGTGCGTTCTTTGTCCGCTCTTTGATATAGTTGGCCACAATGGAGACATTTCGAAAGTCTAATGCTGCATCAATCTCATCCATGACATAGAGAGGAGTGGGTTTGTACTTGTGAAGCGCAAACACTAATGCCAACGAACTAAGTGTCTTTTCTCCTCCAGATAAGTTGGAAATGTTTTTCCACGACTTCTTGGGCGGCATAACACTAAACAAGATACCTTCAGAGAAAGGGTCCAAACTATCAACGAGCTCAAGCTCAGCATTTCCTCCCATGGTAATCATTTGGTACATGACCTTAAGCGATAGAGAAATAGTGTTGAAGCCCTCCATAAACTCGTCAAGACGTTTTCTTTTTAGGTTTTCGCAGTTAGTTCTAACGCTGTCTCTCTCTTCAACAGATTCATTAAGTTCCGACCTCCTAAGCTCTAACTCTTTCTGCTTTTTTCCATACTCTTTGAGGACCTCCACATCGACCTTCACCTCATTCATGTATTTCTCCAAATCTTGAATCTCTTCTTCGACTTCGTCAAGATTAATTGATTTCATTTCATCTTCACTGAGTTGATGAATATTCAAACTACTGTACGGCCCTCGTTCTTCCTCAGGCATCCAATCAATGTATGGATCGGTATCACGAACAATGGTGCTCTGTAATGCTTCTTCCAGAGAAGATACTTCTCGCTGACATCTTTTAAGAAAGCCCTGTACTTTCTCGAGTTGGTTCCGAAGTTCGATCTCCTCCGATCTGAACTCGTTTATTTTCGCATTAAGATCTTCCAAAGATTCTTCAACTTTTTCCAATCTGGATTCTTGATCGTTAATCTCTTTGGCGAGTTCCTCGCTTTTATTTGTCAACTCTTTCTGTTGCAGCTTGCGCTCAGTCAATGCCAACTCCAAATTGTCAATTTCTGTACGAGTTAGTTCTAGCTCGCTTTCACCATCGCTGATGATTTTAACGTGCCGTTTGATGTCATTTTCAAGCTTTTTTGAGGCAATATGATCAGCAGAAGACTTCTCGATGAGAATTTCAATTTGTTGCTTGATAGAGTCAACTTTTGAGTTTTGCACCTTCAACTCGACTCCTCCTGCTTCCATGACTTTTTCCTCAAGAAGAATAATTCTGGTTTCAGAGTCAAGCATCTGAGATTTAAGAATTCTTCTTTCCTCAGAAACCTTCTCTAATTCAAGCTCCTTCTGTGCCACTGCTGATTGAAATTCCTCTGAAGCATCCTGTGCCTCTTTCTCAGCAATAAGTGCTTTACATGTCGCACTAGCCTCTTTCTTTTCATTGACAAGAGCCTTAATATCAAGTTGAAGTGCCTGAATACTGAACTCAGTTTCAGGCTTAAGTTCCTTCAATTTCCGGAGATTATTTTCCATGGTGTAACATTCCTGGTTCATTTCTTCCACCAGCTGTTCCATGGCGATTAATTCTTCTTTCATTTGACTAATATCCTCTTCGGAATAGTCTACTGATTGTGAAATAGCTTTAGAACGAAGTTGCATGCCACCTCTGGAAAAATTGTTACCACCTCCTGACATGGTTCCTGATGTGTCAACAACTTTCCCATCTAAAGTAACAACCTTGAATCTTGTAGGACCATAAGCCACATTCTTGGCCTCCTGCAAGTTGCTCGCAACAAGAGTATCACGAAGCTTGCTGTAAAAAGCAGGAAGAAATTTCTTTTCCTTTGGTGTTATCAAGTCGAAAAGTCGTTTCACGGACATTGGATTACCAGGGGTCAGGATAGGGTTCATGTTGAAATTGCGAAGTTTGTCCAAACAAACAAAGTTGGCATATCCAAGTTTGTTCTTCCGAAGATAGTCGATACATGCTTGTGCGGTCTCCACGCTCTCCACCACCATCGAGTCCAATGCGGGACACGCAGTTGAGATAGCAATATCGTACTTATCGTCAATCTCTCCCAAATCTCCCAAGCGACCAAAGAATCCGCTTATACGGCCAGATTTTGAGAGCTTCATCAAACTAACAAGAACCTTATTTCTATTTTGGAGAGTAGATAAAGAGTTTACTGCATCACGGGTTTTTGTCCTTGCAGATGCTAAACGTACTCTTTTTCCTTCGAGATTTTTTCTGCTGCTCTTACACTGCTCTTCTCCAAGTTCAATTTGATCATTGATATGGTTAAGCTTGCCCTCAAGTGCCTCCAACTCTGCTTCTTTTGCTTTTCCTTCGGACTTTATATCAACCAATCTTCTCGATGATTCTCGAATTTTGTCATGAAGACTCTTCTTCTGTTTTTCAAGCATGTCAATCTCAGAGTTAATGAGCTCAATTTGGCCATCCTTAGCCTTTAGTTGGTCATTAAAGGGCTCTAATTTGATTTGAAGTTGCTGAATTTCCTCAGAAAATTGAGATGTTTTCTCCTTAAGTTCAGCTCTTAACTGGGATAGAGTTGTTTTTTCAAGCTCGAGCTTTTGCTGTAATTCTTCAAGATGCTTCCTAAGCTCCTCTCTTGATGCCTTCATATTCTCAAATTTCATGGTTGACGAGGAAAGAGCAGTCTCTGACAGACTCTTTGCCTTCTCGATTTTTTTGATTTTGTTCAGAATATTCTTTAGCTTCTCTTCCAATGAAACCACCTGACTGTTTATAGCCTTTTGTTTTGTGGATGTTGCTGAAAGCTCGGCTGATAGAGAATCGATTCGTTCCTTTATTTGACTTTTTGTTTTATGGACACCTTCAATCTCGTTACTGAGCTCATTGTTTTTCTCTGTCTCGCTTTCAAGCTTTTCTATAATTTCCGAACCTTTCTTTTCGTATTCATTGAGTCTCTTCTGTGCTTCGTGGATACTGATCTGATGTTTGATGGACCGCTTATCAGTGAGAGCTTTCTCCATTTTCAAGAAGTTCAAAGCCTCGTTCTTTTTATCTTGCAATGATGAGGTATCATTTTCAACGAGCTCAAAGCGGCTCTCTTTTTCGAGACAAACTTGATTGAGTTCTTCCACTCGAACAAGACCCTCGTCAATCAAAGGCTTGTATTTACTTGTTCCGATGATATCCTCCAAGTACTCTAGCAATCCATCGTCGCCTTCTTTTTCAGCTTTGGATTTCATTTGAGCGATTGATTCGACCTCACCCTGTAAAATCAAGAATCTTTTGTGGTCCAAATCAATTCCTTGACCCCGAAGATAGCCAGTAACCTCGGTGTAGGAGCTATTTTTACCGTTTATGTAGTATTGTGAGCCATTAGACTTGAAGGCTCTTCGGCTGATCACAAGCTCTGAGTTCTTAACTTCGAAAGACTTGCCTTGTACCTGTGGGTCATCTATCACATGGGCAAAATGTATATCAACTTGGCAAAATTCAATGGATTTGTCACCATCTGAATTGTGTATAAGTTCGGATAGTTTTCCTTGACGCATTTTCAGAGCCCTAAAACCGAATACAAACAACATTGAGTCTATAACATTTGATTTTCCACTTCCATTTGGTCCCACGACGGCTGAGAAAGAAGCGTTAAAAGGACCGATTTCCTGGACTCCAGCGTACGACTTGAAATTGGTCAATACTAACTTCTTAATTACAAGACGAGGCTCGTTGTTAGTTGGAGCAATGATCATAGTACCTTGTGACTTCTTCTTTGGAGATAATAGGCTGTTTTGCGTACCAATGACTTGTTGTGACTCAGCTTTTAAAGTTACTGGAGGCTTAGTGAGTGCTCCTGCTTCAACAGATTCAAGTGGTGACAACAGTTGACTTGGAGCGAATGTTTCTTCAGTTGTAGGACCCGATTCAAATACAGGCTTGTTCAATTCATTATTATCAACAGAGGTACTTTCGGGCATTTCAATCGAGTCATCTCTTTGGTTTTCAGAGCCTTGTGACACAGCTGGTACCTGTTCTGAACCGTTGCTTTGCTCTTTATCATTATAACTTTGCTCTACATCACTGTTAATCTCATCAGCACCTTCTGTGTGTTCTTGATAACTTTTGTGAACATCAAGAGTAGAATTTTTTGAATTTTTCATTTGATCAAAATCATGATTCATTAACCGTTGTTCGTGTGGCTGACTGAGAATTTGGTCTTCAGTGGCATCTTCAAACTGATCAGATTCATATTCAGAGCTGTTGCCGCCGGCTGATTTGTCGTTATAGTCGCTGTTGTTAATGAAGGTACCCTCGTCATCGCTGATCTCAATTCTTCTCTTTCGTGACTTTCTTACCTCGGGAGCCATCTCTTAGATCAAGTTAGTGATGTCTTGTTTTGGTAGCTATATACCAGATGTTGACCTAACGTGTAATGAAGATATAGAAAGCGTGAGGAAAACGTGAAGAAAAAGGAAAAAGTGGAGTAGATTGTAGCCTGAAAAGAATTTTAAGCTGAAATTACTTGAACCTTTTGTTTTTTTTTAAAAAAGATATTCCGTTAACTGGAGATTATGTGATATGTGGTATATGATATGTGGTTTGTGATGTGATGTGATGTGTATGATGTGATGTATGTACTATTGGCTTAAGCACTTTGTAAGACATCAACAATGAAAATAATTTGTTGACAAATTCCAGACTGTTCTAAGATGCTCTTTTTTTAAAAAATTGCTTATCAGAATGTAAAACTGCACTGAAGTTTGTTTAAGATTGTTCAAGATTGTTCAAGATTACGCAAGATTCAAGATTTTCCAAATCTTATTGTGAATTTCGTTCAAACAAAAAGTCGTTTTCCATTCTCAAAATTGGCATGAACTTTCACATCGTTAATTATTGTACAAGGAACGGGACCGGTCTACTTTTGACCAGTGATTATACTCATCGGTTTGACCCAGTGACTTACTCTTCGGACACTGATTTCTCCTTAATTTCTTTTTTAGCTTTTTTCTCTTTCTTTTCCTTTTTCTCTTTCTTTGCTTTCTTTTCTTTTTTCTCCTTCTTCTCTTTTTTCTCCCGCTTCAAGCTCTCGTCCTTTTTTTCAGTCTCAACCTCTAAGCCATAATCAGTCAGTGAGCTCTCAACAAAATCTTCAGTTGCCTCTACTTTGGCTTCCTCTTTTTTAGGTTCTTCTTCTTCTTCTTCTTCTTCTTCTTCGTCGTCGTCGTCCCCGTCTTTTCCTTCGCTGTCCATCTCGATGTCCTTACCGTCGATATCAGCCTCTTGGCTTTCTTGATCGTTCAGATTCTCAACCTCAGAATCATCATCAAATTTTATCTTCTTATTTTGAGCTGGTTCCGCTGTCTCGGCTGGTCTCTTGTTGTTTTCAAAGTCGAGCTCTGCCAGAAGAGGTGGTAAACCTCTAAGGTCTCTTTGAATTCTTCTCAATTGTCCCAAAATTGGATTGTTTCCTGAAGATGTAGACATTCCAATATTAGTGAAGGCGACAACATCTGATGGATTAACGGCTCCAGAGGATATCAGCTCAGTGGTTGCGATGAATTTGGATAGAAGTGCTTCGGCACGATCTTGGTTGATGGCCTTGATACCCTTGACATGGGCTACTACTGGCGCATTTACTGCGCTAATCTCAACGAATTTAGGACGGAATGCAGACATATGTATAAGGTTTTTTGCCAAAACGTTGTAAGATGCTTAGTACTTATTTGTGGAGAGATGCTCATCTCCCATCTATGCGGTCAAGTCGCACTCAATACCAGGATTTACTGTGGGCTGAGGTCGCACGCGTAAATCTGAGCCCCTGATCGGTACAGGTTTTCCAAATGAAATAATCCTCTTCAACAACTATAACTTAGTATCCTCTTGAATAGTGGTCAATAAAGCTATGTCGTCAATCATTACCAAGACATTTCTGAGAATAGCTCTCCCTGCCGCTCGCATTCTACCCACAAACCAGGCTTTGTTCGCTAGTCGGCGTAACTTTTCATTGTTCACCAAAAGCACATTCACCCAACCAAGATTGCCAGTTCAACTGTCCAGTATCGAGTCTGTGACTCAGAATGCCCTTTCAAAACCAGTGAGTACCTTCTCTCTCATTACTTCGCTTATTCAGAAAAGATTCAAGACCAGAGGTAACACCTACCAACCTTCGACATTAAAGAGAAAAAGAACTTTTGGATTTTTGGCCAGATTACGTTCCAAGGATGGTCGTAAAGTTTTGGCCCGTAGAAGAGCCAAAGGAAGATGGTACTTATCTCATTAGTCTTTTGATTTGATATAGATGTCTCCATATGTATATAACGTCACACCCTTATTGAGTGTTTTTGCAAAATAAATGGTATTCCCGCTTATTAACAATTTATTCTAGTCTTGAGACGCTTCATTTTGTCGTTGTTGTAGTTGTTGTTTTTTGCTGGATGATCGACACTAGCTTGTTTTTGGCTGATTCTGTTCAGATCAAGCTTTTCTCAACTTCTTGGAGTATTGCTGCTCGATCTCATGAAGAACCTTCTGCAAAGAAACAATGGCAAGCTGATGTACCGCATCAGGAAACTTGTTTCGGTGTAAACCAAACCATTCCAACGGGGGTGTAGCACTGCCCAATTCTTTTAATTGTGGTGCCTCAATAATGGGGGGAGCCAAAGCTTTGTAGGTATATTTCGACTTGGTAGAAACTTTCTCAAGAGTGTGTTGAATATCCTCTTCAAAATCTTTGTGAACTTCTTCAGAAAGGGGCACCTGATTTGACGTCGATATCTCTTCATTATCTGGATCAAGTGAGGTGCCATTTTCATCCTCTTTTCTGCTTTCGTCTAAGCGGAAATTTGTGGCGTCTGTTCTTGAAAGTAGTGCTCTCTTGTGTGTAGCATACATATCTCTAACACAATTCACAGACCCCAAGTTCCACCGAATATTGACTGTTCCCCCGAAAGACGACTGGAACACATATTCTATCTCCATTGATTCAAATTTTTGATATGTTCGCATAGAAATCATGAACTTCGGTAAGCTAAGCATCTCCCCACCTTTGCTTGAGCTAATATAATTCATATATTCCTCCACTTCAGCATCATTAACGAATTCTTCGCTGGTGCCAGTAGTACTCGAAAACGAGGCAATGACATTATTCAATTGAAGTTCAATCTGGTTCATCACTCCAATAAAGTGTTCGTTCTGAACGAATTTGGCTTTTGATAAGTCACATTCAAGCACAAAAACTCGAGTATCCACAAATGAGTGAGGGAACACACGAAGTCTCGTAAGGCCAGTCACCACTTCAATTTTCGTTTCAAGTTCCTTGACGGTTTCAGGAACCAGTGAGCAGCAAGTTGTCTCCATATCATCGTTCTTGTTAGAATCCTTCAAAATCTCTTTATAAGAAGTTCTATTCTCCTCGATCATTCTGTTAATCGTGCTGTAAATGTCATAAAAGTCTGACGTAGAAAGCGATGTAAGGTTAACATCGACTGCATCGTAACTAAGGCAGGCATGAAGATAATCTTTGGATATGTCCGTATCATTCTTTCGATTGAAGACGTCAAAGAACCATCCAGTCAAACTCACGAAGGCGAAAACGTGATCGTCGAATATTCCCTTCATTGAGATTTGTCCAAATCCTCCCGCCATTTGAATCAATGGCACTTCTAAGATGGGCAGGTTGGGCAATTTCCATTCTATCGAAGTATTGAGGAAGAGCTTATTGAGTTTCAAATAACCACCGAGACGGCCTTGGAATTGCACATTCATAGTTCGTAAACCCAATTTTAATGCATAGTCCCAAGCACTAGTCTTTTGCGATATGTTCCAGGCTTTATCAATTTCGAGTTTGACAGTTCCAAGAGCTGAGCCGAAGTCCACTTCGAGACTCATTTTTGAAATAATGAACTCAATCTGCACGAGGATTGCGGACATATCATTGGGAGTCCCTGATAAATCAAGTCCTGTTTTTTGAGTTTTTGCCACTTCATCGTTCCTGGTATGGAGGTCCTTTTCTGATTTTCCAGACTCACGCCTAGCTGGCTTATCAACACTTGATAAGCTAGGAATTTCATCATCCCCGGGTGACCAAATGTCGATAAATAGATCAACATCTTGATACTGCTTCATTTTGAGACAACCATTGATTTCGGAGACACTGATAGAAGTAAAGTTCTCGACTGAGTCCAATAACGAAATTACGTTTGAGAACAAGATACTTTGCACTTCAATCTTGCCACTCATTTCATTGGAGTATATGTGCTGCAATGATGCAGAAACACTTTTAACCTTCACTAATGCATGGACAGTATCAGAAGTTTGAATACCAGAAGAAAGTGTTAAAGATGCACCTTCGAAGTCTACCACTGCAGCAACTTTTGCAATCGGTTCACAGCTGAGACATACTCTTTGGGGTTCAATGATCAAGCCAACATGAAAATCAAAATCTTTTATGAGTGTGTGTAAGTCACCAAGACCAGCTCCCAGTTTTAGTGGTTTGCTCTTTGGGACCACTTTCTTCTTCTGGGAAGTCGTAAACAACCCACTAAATGCATTGATAAAATCGCTGATGACTGGTACACAAGCAGGGTATAATGTATTGTCAGATGTTGAGATTATCATTTCAACTCTGACCAAATGCTTCCGTTCCAAGTCCTTGTGTGCTTCATACAATATGACCGTCAGTACAGCAGGGCAGTGTAGTGTCAAAGAAGAAGGAGAATCGTTGAAGTCATTGTTTTGGAATCTGTACAAGAGAATATTAGCTCCATCAAAGCCAATCGTAACTTCTACACCAGGGAAGTCTGGCTTTAACGATCTTGTCGATTCTGTTGATCTCGTGGCGTTTTCGGTCTTCGGAACTAACTTATTTTTCATTTGTTCCGTTCTCCTTCTCATATCGAGGTACTTTTGCAAATCAGCGATAGATTTAACAGTTCTCTCAATAGCGATTTTCGAATTTGACATAAACCTCACATCTATTTCATCGCCTTTGAAATTTATCCACAATTTTCTAGCCTCATCCACGAAGTAATTAATTTGTAATTTCGGCATAAACGCACGGTTGAGTCCATGCAATTCTGAAGAAGTGCTATAGAAACTTGAAGCCGTGGTTCCGTTCGCGACAGATAAATACCCATTCATCATAGTCAACTTACCGATGTCTGATCTGACTACTGCAAAAAGACGCTCTGCGCCACATATAAAGCCCGGGTAGTCCTTATAAGAGCCATTAAAGAGCCACCCTATACAGAAGCCGTACGAAAGGACATGAATGGATGAGATGTTGGGCATTTTGAGCGCAGACAGCTGATAAATTTTTGGCTCTCTGCCTTCAGTTGGTTGAATATCCCTCAATTTTGATTTGCTTGGCTTGTTTGATAATGTGTCATACTTTTGAATCAACAGTTTCACACCCTGCGAAAAATCAAGGAGTTTGAAAACAACGTGAGGACTCAAGCACACTCTGAAGTGATCAGATATCACTTGAATAGACTGGCTTTCGCCTTCATTGTTAATCCCAACTTCATTGTTAAGTAATTTCACAAGCACATTAAGATCAATGATCGTGGAGAGACCAACTGGAAACAGTGGGTCTAGAACTGTAAATCTCGCCACAGTACAAATTGCTTCTCCAAATACTGGTACGGTAAAAGATGGTGTACTCAAACCCTTATCAAAATTACTCAATGAAACATTGATGCCCTCTGCTTCTAAAGAGTATCTGCACAGATCTTTATAAGTCAAGAAGCCACAATATTCCTGGTTTGTATTCAATTCGAAAATGATTTTGGTCTTTTTTTCTGGAACCATTGAGTTCCCTTGAAAGTCTTCATGACTTTCTTCAAATTCAATGTCGGAGTCTTTTTCTGTCAGAAATAACTTTAAGGAATTTCTGAGCTTTAATATCTCACTCTCGAGTTTATCCTGATATTGGAGTATAGTGTTAGCTGTGCTAAAAAACAGCTGGATTGTCAATTTGAAATAACCAAGATTAAGGTCACATCTGAGGAGTAAGATATCTTCGAGACGATTCAACTCAACAGAACTTCCAAATCTTGAACTTTCAATTCTAGTTATTGGAACTTCAGCTAATCCAATTTCTAGCAATAAATTCTGGTATCCTGATTTAATTTCAAAGCGGTCGCTGTAAACAGCAGCCTGCAATTTGCTGTTCTTAATTACAAGATGCAATTTCAGAGGTGAAATGATATCAGAAAAGAATGAAAGGTTCTTCACTTCTGTTCTTAATATCACCTCTGGCCAGACAGAAGTATTAGGGGCTTCTGATATTGTTTCCGGGCCCTCATTTAATGAAAAATCCTTTGATATTGACTTTAGTTTTTCAACATCTTTATTGAAATTGGTAAGAAACTTGCAAAACTGATGATTTCGATCTCTTATCTGGGTTAAAACTTCTTTAGTAATTAGGTCTACCACAAATTTGGGCGCTTTGCCTAAAGATGCTCCAAGAACCAAATCAATTCCTCGAGTGTTAAACACTAAGAAATCAAGGTCGTCGTGGCCTATCGAAAAATCATTTTGTTCGGATCTTATCGTCACAGCTTGTTCATTAGATGTGATCCCGGGGCTCATCATAAGATTCATTGAAGTCTGGATTGAGAGGAAGCTTAGATGTGTAAAATAGAGAGCCAAATAGAAGTGGAAAGAGTTGACTCTCACCGTTATAGAGACATTGATGCCCGATGAAACTCTTTCCCCGGTTGATTTAGCTCTCTTTCGCTTGACCGTCTCGGAATTAGATAGATTCTTAGTCAGATCGCCCAACTCTTGCTTTAGAACCTCCACTAGGTGCAAGGAGCATTGCGAAATTGATAGGTCACAATCCTTTATACTGAGCAAAACATCAGCAGCAGATTTCATGGATGGAGAAGGAAGGAGCGATAATCTTGCCATTGGAGCGACCATTTTCTGAGAAACATGCAAATTCATGTCGCGAATGGATAAAAAGTCCTTGCAGTCATCCATGTTTAAAAGGCTTATGGACAAAGAGCCAACTTTAACAAATGATATAATTGGCAAATCTGACTTCTTTTCTTTAGGAAAAATAGATTCAAAAAACGCTCTCCGTTGATCAAGATTTCCTTCCCAAGCCCTCCAATTTCTAAAGCTCGTGTCTACGATATCAAAGGCGTTTGCTGGAACACACCATTTGCGATCAGCAAATTGCTTGTTTGCATCTTGATAAGATCTCAAGTCATTTAGAATCCCACGAAATTTAGATACCACTTTCCAGCTATCAAAACATCGAACATGGTCAATAACAGAACGATGAAGTCGAGATGGTTTGGTGATGACTTTAGGGTCAAGATGATGCTCCATAACATCTGCAGAAGTGCTGAGAAGCAATGCGAGTTGTTGCTTCCAAACCTTTGACGAGTTTGAGTAGACGGTGAAGTTCTCAAGTGCCGGTTTTATATCGTCAAATAATTGTGTACCAAAACCCAACAACCACGAAAAAAGGGACTCTTGTAGCATAACTTCAACTTCCAGGAAAGAGGGAGAAATAATGGTGCCTTCAGATTCGCTCTCATCTAACCAGGCTTCGAGATCTCGGATTTGGAGGGAAAATGCAGAATAAGAAGTAGATGGAGCAGTCACTGAGACCTTGATATCTTCTAGCTGAATTACCAAAGAAGAGCTTGTTTCTTTTTTTACATTCGATTCAGCCTTAGCGTGAACTGATGTTTCTGTTGCAACAACTGAAGGGTTGAGCACAAGCATGGAAATGATAGGTGTTTGCAGTGTTCCCGATAATACTGATGCTAAATCTGTGGAGTTGTTGCCTGCGACCTTAAGGTTAATAGACGGACATACAAATCGTATGTTTGTAACTACTGACACCAGTCTGATCGTTTTTACAATCTTCTTTACCGTCTCACATTGGAGCTTGTCAATTAATGAGTTCAAGTCAAGATTTTGCATACGAAGCAAGATTTCAGAGACATTTTTCAAACCGTTAGGACTCAAAAATGCCTCGATGGTGTCGAATTCGAGTATAAGTGCATCATTCTTCTGATCAGGAATTGGTGCCTTTTGGGGCATGAAATCTTCCTCGAAATATTCAATAGTTGGCTCAACGAAGTCATCCAAATTTGAAAAATTAGAGAAGGACTTGTCACTCAGCCTTTCACTCAATGAATCATCGTCCGAGTATAAGTCTTCCAGGTTCAAAGGTTTAGACGCGGTAGGAAGCGATACCAGCAGGTATCGAGACCCGAATGCGTCATTATAGATCAGGTCTCTGTATTCATCGAATAATAGAAAGGATACACGATGAGTTGGGGCATCGTTGCGTCTGATGTTTTTCTGCTGTTTGAGCCTATGTTGTAGCATGGTATCTTTTTGGCAAATGTTGTTAAAGATCAAACTCGTCTTTAGAAACATCGAATGAGAAGAATCCTCCAAATCAATAATTTCTGCCACTATTGATGGTAATAATATCGTGATTCTATCAGAATATCTTAAGTTGGCTATGTCATTGAATGACAAGAGAATATCCGTCGCCAAAACTCTGCAGACAGAAGAACCTATTGGATTCTTCAACTTTGCCTCCAACTTGGGACATCGGAAGGAAAAGTTCGCAGCATCATAAATTATTGGCACAGTATATTTGTGGGCATTTTCATAGTCTTTGTAGCCCAATCCAAATGACAGTAAACCGGCTTGTAAGCCAATAAGACACATGGGATCACCATTTATGAGTACATCTCCAGCCGCAAAGTCCCATTTACATTGATAAGTATTCAGGTCCAAGCCAAGAATTCTATGTGAGTGAACACTAAAAGAATCAATGATGAACTCGGGATCTCTGGAAGAGACTAATTCCATGTAGGCACCCATGTCGAAAACCACATCCTTGGACTGCAATGTACCCGGTGCGAAGTAATGACAATCAGCGGGACTAAAGTCAGTTTGTAGGTCCATGTAGTAATTAGTCAAGTGTATATCCACATCAAGTGAATTGAATAAGACACCTATATGATGTTCATAGTCATAAACTTGGCACGGAAATATAAGCAAACCCCTATTAATGGAAAAAGTGAAAACGATATTTAAATCATTTTCGATCTTATAATGCCCCCAATAGTCCGTATCCTCCTCTTCCTCCAACGAATCTTTTTTCATTCCATCTCCTTGCGCTAAGACTTGCAAGTATTCATCACATGTTTGAAATTCCTTACAGTCCCCAAAGTAGTTCTCCTTCAATGCAAAAAGATACTTTATGAAGTACCCAAAAAATAATAGAGATACATCATCAGCGCTGACGTCGATGTTTGCTAAGTTATTGTGGTTGACTTCTATAGCGTTGTATGCTTTGTAATAACCATTGATACAAAGCAAGCCTGTAGAACACATGCACTTGTCACCACTCATAAAAGACCCAATTGTGTGAGATAAAGGAACCTTTAAATAAATTTCAAGGTTTGGTGTCACTATTGAAAAGTCAATTTTTGAAAATTTGGCAAATAATCCTTTGGTGGGAATCTTGACATTCATGTCAATCAAGTTTCCTTGAAAGCATAGAAACGTATTGGAGTCAAAATCCAAGGGGCTATCAAAAACGTTACCGTCGTTCGCGTTGAGGTAGATTTGATAGCCCTCGATTTGCGACAGCAAGTTATATACGAATGGCCGAAAGTACTCGTGCTTAGTGGGTGGGCCAGAGGAAAAATCTGAAACAAGGTCTGTGAATAAAGTGATGTGTTCTCCAAGTAAAAATAGCTGACCATTTTTTGATTTCATATCGAAGTTCCAGATGCACTCGGCATTCCATTTCAAGGGAAAGCTGATATCACCACCAATATAATGAGTGTCAGCTGAGAATAATATATCGTGAGTAACACTTGTTCTCACTTCCAATTCAGAGAGATTGACATCAAGTTTGTTTCGTGACCCTTTCGATGTCACCAAATATGAAGTAAACAAAGAGATCTTAGTCGTGCTTCCGGTTGTAACTTCGATCCAACCAAAGGGTCGAGTCTGTTTTTGCCCAATTACAGCTGCTTGTGTCTTCAAATCTTCTCTGTCTTTGCTGAACTCACGAGTGGGTATTCTCATGACCAATTCATCGGTGGTCATGATGCGTAGGTTGAACCCTTCATATCTTCTATGAGCTCCAGGCCCATTGAAAAAATCAGACGCCACGCTGTCTTGAGCTAAGTAGGGGAACAATAGCGCATGTAAATAGGATCTTTGGCGATCAGCCCAGGAACCATAATTGATTAATGCGGTGGTGAGTATAATATCCACGCCAAACTTAGGAAAGCAATCAATTTTGTTTGACGACAATTCTTCTGGATTTCGGCCTGCGATGTCAAAATAGTAAATTAGCTTCGTTGACAGAGATTCAAGCAAAATGCTATACTTGGCATACTCCTCAATGTCGTCTAGTTCAATTACTGGGTCGCCTTTGAAATCTCCCACATACCGACGCAACCCACGCCAGTCTTGGGTTTTTTGCTCAGCTTTGCGTTGATGTTGGAAGATATGACGTGTGATGAACTGTTGACTTTTCTTGAGAAAGTTCTTCCTTCGTTTCGATGGGCGTACCTCAAGATGTTTCTTTTTTTTGTTATCTTGTGGATTCTTGTCATTCGAATATCGATCGGGGGCATAGGTAATATTCGGTTTCATTGAGACTCTGAAGTTTTCCATATTCATCTCAAAATTTATACGGCACTTGTCGTAAGCACTTGGGCTTCTTGCAATATCTATGGTTGCGTTTGCAATGTCGAAGGAGGCTACGATGATATGGGGAGTTGTATGATTTCCCAAAACAAAAGCTCCTCTTTTCACTCTAAACCCTATCGGTAGGATTCGAAGTAACGAAGTATCATGTTTGGCAGCGTCTTCAATACTCTGGTTGTCTGAGGTGTTTCCGGTAGAGAAATGCTCCCCTAGAATGGTAGACACTTTTTCAGAGATGTCACTTTGTTCACCAGAATCCAGTCCATTTGCCGCTTTTTCTAGTGTAGTGACAATATTATCGTATTGGCATTTACGGTTGTACATGAAAATTTCTAAGCCATCCATAAGTATCTCGATACTAGTCTCTAACTTTCTATTCAGCTCGGAACTTAGGCCATTTGTTTCCCCGTGTTGTTCTTCTGAGACAAAGAATATTTCTGCGATTCTTATCATACTAAGAAGCCAATACCGCCATGTGAGATTGAATTTCAAGATGGATATGGTGTAGTCTGAGTTGGATAAGACAACGTTGGTAGCAGTTATTCTACCACCTAAGGGAGAAATCCTGAAAGCATTGAAAGAAACGTGAACTTTATATCGTTTCCAAAGCGAGATCTTGAGAACGCAGCTTAGTACGAAACCCACTAATCTGGAGAAGTAGAAGACAAAGCTTATGCCTAACACCACAGCCAAGATCCAGTCTGAGAGATATACCCAACTTTCCAGGGAAAAGGTTTCATATGACCGTTTGACCATTTGGGGAGTGCTGCTATGAAAATAGCCTAGCCGGATGTATTTCTTTACTTAAGTTCGGTGGTGTTACTTCCTAGATAAGCTGGGGTAGAAGGGTGATGTTGAAGATGGTGATGTTGAAGATGGGCCACTCAAGTTTCTGGTTCACAAGTAAAATCAAAGAACCAATTTTTCGATTTTTTTCGGTGATCCCGGAAGGTTTTGTATCTTGAATATTTTGTACCTTGAAAGTTCTTTGACTGTTATTTACTTCTAATGTCTTCTTATTAGAGCATACTATTCAGAGTACTACAACAGACAATCTCCATATACCATCAGCAACAAGAACTAGTAACAGAATATGACCATTGACAAAATTGAAGGCGTAAATCTGAATTTCTGCGTTTTTTTCATCATTGCTATTCTAAGAAATTAAACAAAATTTACCTTGTGAAGCTCGACTAAATTATCATGTCTCTAATTTTGTTGGAGTCCATGTTCATAGTTGCAAATTCTTCTTTGGTCATGAAAAATCAAATATTCAGGAGTTCACTCACGAAAATTACACCTACATTAGTACAAAATGTACACAATTACCTAAAAGAGAATAAATTTCCCGCTTTGAAAGTCTAACCCGGATACTCCTGCTACTTGCTTCTTTCTATACCAAAACCAAATCTGAACTCTGTGCAGTCCTTGCCTGTAACCATGTTTGTGATAAACATAAACACACACAAGCAACTACTAGCAACTCCTTCTGTAAACTATGTCATCGCACACATATATCCCGAGGGAACAGCTAGATCAAGAGAACCAGCATCAGAATATTCTAATTCATGACAAAACAAACAATTCGCTGGCTCCTTCGAAAAGACCTTTGTCAAAGAATACTCTTCTTTCTGACAAGAGAATAAGGCTTCCGTTGAGCGGAAAAAACCAAAACGCCAAAGTACCATTGCAAAGATCGAAATCATTTATACCACACAGCTCTAAAGTATCTCATCCATCGTTGTCTGGAACAGCACATGGTGTTTCGCCAATTTTGAGTCAGAAGCCAGTATTGGCCAAGTCCAACTCGACCATGGGATTTTTTTCCCATGCAACGAGTTCGGTCTCTAAAAATGTACCAATTGTGACAAAAGACACAAACCCTTTAAAGAACGAAATCTTCTCATCTCTGGACGCCCATAGGGCAAAAGATTTGGTTCCTCTCTTCACAACTGATAACATCAAGAAACACGTAGCCGAGAGGCTCCCTCCGCTCCTGTTGACATTGCGCGAGACTCTTTCGGATAGAACATCTCTTTTGCATGCTTCGAATTTTCCGCCACCTGCATTGGCTATACAGAACCGTGATCCTATCAAGAAGACTATGGGATCCTTGGATGCCATTATTGATGAGCTTGCTGAGGACGAAGAAAGTGTAGAAATCAAGCCCATTTCCGATTTGACTCCATTGGAAGAAGAAATCCCAGGTTATTCACCTTTGAGTAAAACAGACATCCAGTTCTTGAAAACGGGTCGTAGGCAATTAGTCAACACCCCTGAAAAAGAATGTAACATTTCCTTTAGCATTTCCAGTGAAGATGAAGATGAAGATGAGAAAAACCAAATCCTCAGAGATGAGTTGGAAAAAAACGGCCCCATTGGATTGAGTCGACAAGAATTGGAGGATTTACTTGAGTTTTGAGTATGCATATTTAATTTTAACCTCTATACATGTTTAGGAATTACTCATGAAGCACACTCCTTGTAATACGAACTTAACTGATTCAGTCCAAAGAATCAAAATTGATCATTGTTGAGCGCATTCGGGATTGTAATCTTGTCCCTCATAGCCAGGATGTTCTTGGTATTCACTGTCACTCTCATATTCTGGAAGTAGTTCACGCTTCACAATTGTATAATTGGTAACATATGCAACGTTCGCACCACTAAGAGTTTCTTTGGGCACCTGCTGTTTCTTAGCTTGCGCCTTATCGGCAAGTTCCGTTGGAAGAAGATTCAGAAGCTTAAGGAGATCATTCTTCTCCAAGTACCAATTGTCCTGAGGGAATTCGATTTCGAAAGCAACAAACAAATCTCCCATTTTTTGGTTCTGCCTAAACCAGCCCGACGATTTGTCCTTAACCGGCATTCCCTCACCTGGGACTCGTAGGTAATCACCAGGCCTAATAACTTGGCCCTTGACGGTTGTCACATGAATAGCTCTGCTATCCAAATTCGTTGCAATGACTTTTGAAAAACCAGAGAGAGCTTCAACCAACGTTATTTTATGATTCACATACAAATCATCACCTTTCCTAACGAAGGTTTCGTGCTTTTTGCAGTGGATTGTGAGAATTACATCACCAGTCTCCTTACTTGGATACTGGTCAGATTCACCCTTTAATATCACGTTATCATTGTCATGGGATCCAGGAGCAATTTCGAATTCCAAAATCTTGGTTTCTTCAACAACTTTGGAGCCACGGCAGGCCTTACACTTATCTTTAGGGCGTATGATTTTACCAGTCCCATCACAAATTTCACAAGTGACATGAAATTTGGAAGCAATTCCTGGACCAACACGTTTAATTTTAACAGTAGAGCCCTTACCCTGACAAGTGGCACATTCCTTGTGCATTGCCTTTTTCCGGGCACCAGTTCCAGAACATAAGGAACAGATGATATTCCTAGTAGATGTGATTTTGTATGTCTTTCCTTTGTACAAGTCCTCGAGGGTGATGTCGACATCAATTCTAGCATCTTCAGTGCGTTGCGAATTTTGGGCTCTATTGCCATTAGGAGGCGCCGCGCCGGTGTTCATGTTACTGAAAAAGTTATAAAAATCATCCGGGCGGAAATCTTGAGAGCCATAAGTATGATCAAATGGGTTATTGCTATAGTTACCCATCCCAGGACCGTTGGGAATACCATCGGCGGTACCATACAAGTCATACTCCAGTCTCTTTCCTTCGTCGCTAAGAACTTCGTAGGCGTGTGAAATTTCCTTAAATTTCAACTCAGCTTCTTCACGCTCATCTTCCCCCACTTTGTCAGGGTGATATCGAAGAGCTAATTTCCGGTACGCTTTCTTGATCTCGCCATCAGTGGCTGACAGATGCACCTCCAAGATTTCGTAAAGGTCTAGCAGCATTGGAAACTGGAGAGCAGGGTAGTGGTGTTTGAAAAAGGGTTAGAATCAAAAAGAACGAAGATTTTGAAAAGCGTTCAAGTCGCCACTATTTACAAGATGAATTGATGTTTCAAATACTTGACCCCAGATTTAAGTGAGCAGAGCTGGTATATAGGGCACAAATTGAAAAATGAAAAAAAAAACAGAAATATGAAACGAGAAATGGAAATTGAGAGATTTCGTGAAAGTTAATCTTCCAAAAGAGAAAAAGGGAAAATTGATAATACTACAAGATAAAATAATCTTGGATCACTCACAAGCTTGTCTGGTTCTAGTGATATCTTGCATCCTATGGTTTGTTGCATTACATCATGGCAGCATGGATTAACGGGTGCATGAGGAACAATTAAATTTCCAAGAAACTTAAGAAAAAAAACACAAGAGGTTTCTTAGAGAATTAATAAAATAAAATATATCCGAAAAAATCCATGGGGGATAGATAGAAAGTTGAACTTCTGAGAAGCCTTAACAAGACTACACGGGAGCCAAATTGATAATTGCCTTCGTACCCAAAAGAAGAATACAAAAAATACAAAAAAATGGATCGGAAGAAGATCGAAAAAAATAAAGCGACGTGGACAGGATTCGAACCTGCGAGAGCAGAGCTCATGAGGAGGTGCTGAAGAACCTGCACCTCACGCCTTAACCACTCGGCCACCACATCTGCTGATGTGTAATTGAGAAAAAATGTTAACTATTAGTTTACAATTCGGTACAGAATTGGGCGATCGTATATCTGTATCAATTGACTACATTACTCACACGTTTAATTTCTCAGTATTATTCCAGATCATCTAAATGTGCTAACAAAGTTCATCTGCTTAATAAGTAGCTTCTTAAGGCAAAGTGAACCTTTAGGAAGAAGAAAATTATCCAATAAAAGCCGAAAATTAAAAAGTTGACAGTAATAAAATTCCCCGGCCGAAAATTTGTCGATCATTTTGTTAAAAGAAGTTACAAATATCAACACTATTGCCGCTGACCTTCCTCTCAGACAGGTCGCATAAGAGACTGAACCGAGGACTTTATTCCTTGCTACCACAACTAATCGAGAGCTAATCGAGTCCTAATAGAAAAGAACCTATAAAGAAATCAATAACTTCCAATAAATCAACATATTCAAGTCTCATCAAAACATGTCTGTACCTGTTCTCGGACGATTATCTATCATTGAGTGGCTTCTTGTGGTTATTTCAATTGGTTTCTCATGGCTTGAGTATGCTAGTAATTGTATCACTAAGCTCCTACCACCAACTATCATTCAGCTTTGCTCGTATAGTTTGAACAGACTATATAGATGGACGTCAAATCCAATTAGTTTCATATCGAAGCGTGGCAGAGCTCAGGAAGAAGGTATCCATTTCGAGTATGTCTCCAATTCAGATGGCATAGTTAAAGGCAAGCACAGGTTAATGACCGGAGTTCTTAATAGCAAAAACATTCAGGAAATGTGTCAACTTTTTGATTACGATATAGAAAACCGAATTGTCCGCACAAAGGATGGTTACTTATTGACTGTGCATAGGATAACTTCATTAGGGATCAAACCTCCTCCACGGAACGGAAAAGTGGTATATTTACATCATGGTTTGCTCATGGATTCAGAAATATGGGTCACAATGCTTGAAAAAAATCAAAACCTTCCTTTTGTGCTTTATGAATTGGGTTATGATGTCTGGTTGGGTAACAACAGGGGCAATAAGTACTCTCACAAGCATTTGACTAAAAAATTGGACTCCAAGGACTTTTGGGACTTCTGCATTGACGAATTTGCATTGTTCGATATCCCGGACACTATCGATTTCATTCTCCAGGAGACTGGAAAAGAGAGTTTGACCTACATCGGGTTTTCCCAGGGGACAGCACAAGCTTTTGCCTCGGTTTCAATAAACCCAGATTTGAACAATAAAGTGGAAAGAATAATCGCCATTTCTCCTGCTACAACACCTCACGGGCTTTACTCCAAGTTTTTGGATATACTTTTAAAGTCTAGCCCCAACTTAATTTACTTACTATTTTCTCGGAAAATATTAATGCCATCAGTGTTGTTTTGGGAGAGGGTAATGTATCCGCCATTTTTCGACACCTCCATTGATATTTCAAATTACATGTTGTTCAATTGGAAGTCCAAAAACATCGATAAGATTCAGAAGATTGCCTCCTATGCTCACTTGTACTCAACTACATCAGTGAAGACTGTGGTACAGTGGTTTCAAATTATGGCCAGTAAGAATTTTCAAATGTATCATGATTCTTCGGTGTCAGTGCTGAATTTCGACCCAGTGAGTTATCCTCTTAAAAACATTAGGATACCTATTCTGCTCATCTACGGCAATACAGACTCATTAGTTGATATTGAAGTGATGAAAAAGCAACTTCCTAGTGAAAATGTACATTGTTTCAGTGTCGATGACCACGAACATCTTGATAATTTATGGGGCCGTGACGTTGAGACTGCTGTGTTTCCACTAGTCCTTTCGGCATTGGGTGAAAGTTAATGTCCAGATATTTCACAGATGCATCCAATCTATAATACAGACGATGCATCCAATCTACAGAAGATGCACTATATCATTCAAAGGTTGAATATACTATTGATATTTGATTAAGTATCAGATACTCAATACTTTTGGTGTCCCTCACATTTCAAACTAATGTTGTCCCAACATTCAGAACTAATGGACTGTTTAAGGCTGTGTATGGCCAAGCGAACAATCGTATATGTATGGCTGCAAAACTTCTGCACACAGAGCAAGTATACACTCAAAAACCAGGCAACAACATTGGGTAAAAAGCACAGATCAAGATGCTTAAAACAGAATGTCTGATCTCATACACATTCAATATTTTTTTCTAAGCTGTCGAATTCTAAAAAAAAACGTCTCTACTTATACTTTCAACGGCCTTTTTCCTTCGGTCAACCAGGGTACTGCAGACACATAATGATCAAAGCTAGTCCTACTCTTTCTTCTTCCCACGTCAGCATCCAAAAAGCAATAAAAAAGAGCACTTTTTTTGGAACTACTTATATAATTTGACATAACAAGTCTTAAGATTTTGTCTATTTACAAAAGTGTATCCTCTTAAAGCTTTCCAGGTCACCATGGACTCTGATTCCACTTCATTAGGTGCTTCTGGTAGACCAGAAGAACAGAAGAAGAATCCCACAGAATCTGCAAATAGTGAAAAGAAAAATAGCACGTCTCTGACACCACGTGCATGTTTTTCACGTGAATTCCATCCCACTGGTATGTATATTATTTTCAGAGATTGGGTACAAGTAGTATTTCCAATGGAGTAGTAATTAATGGAATCTAACAAACAGAGTTAAAGGAAATGCTCGATGGAAAGCTATATCAGAACGTCAGTTCAAACGAATCCAAACGTGATCAGGATAAAATTATTCCCGAACTTCTAAAAATGGAAGGAAGAGCTTTACCCCTAAGCGATGGAGTGAACAGATTAGGTCAAGGCGGCACCAGTGTCGTCGACTACTCACTACATCTTCAGGAAGTTATCGAAGTGCTTCTCGAACCTCTGGTAGATGAGTCTCAGAGATGCTCATACGAACAGGCTCTAAAGGACTTGATTTTATCCGACCCTAAAGTAAGTCTGGGAGCTAAAAAATACCCAAACGAGTATCTCTCAAGAATCCTATTGGACAATTTTCTGGAGCTAATGAAACTCTCAACGCTGTATTTCAATTTGTCTTTATCATCTCTCATCACACGGTTTCTTGTAAACCTCGTATACAACTTGGAATGTTGGGAGATATATCACCTTCTTCAAGCTTTGCCACAAATCGAATACTTCCTCAAATTGATTGACTTCGAAATTGTTACTACACCTTTCGGCCACATTGTCAAACCACCTGAAAACTATTTGGGCTTCAATTTACGCCAGGGCTTACAATATACTTTCCCATTCCCTTTCTACAACTATTCATATCATTCAGCTCGTCCAGAGGCAAGACTTGAGAAATTAAGGAAGATCCACATCGAACCTTATATGGATATTAGATTGCAAAAATCCAAAAAAGGTCGTACCCTCCCGAGAGGTAGACGTTTCAGTTCTGCTGTCACCCAGCGAGCACTTGAAGGCGGGTTCTTGTTTCCATCACAAAATTCAAAAAGCAATATTTCAAAAGCTCACCCGGAGAGCTCTTTTGATCCTAAGACTAAAATTTTCAAAATCATGTCCGTGGATGAGATTGAGGATGATTACTTGAAGCTCTGTGCTGATGAATATGAAAACGTGAACGACATTATCGAGGAGGATGCCAAAGATGGCTACGAGCACCTCGAAAAGTTCGAGGATTATTTTTCTGACGACGAAGAGCGCAAGAAGTCAATCTTGACGAAAAAATTCAGATTCATTTACTCTTCCTACCCAAGACAAAAGACTCCTCATACTGTGGAAATTCACGATCGCAGTGGACATAGCAGAAGAGAGTCGAAAAAAGGAGCGAAAGCAAAATTTCTGGAAAGCAGCCATGATCTATACAATGTGTCTTCCGGTAAGTCTGGTAAGTCTAGTAAGAGTGTTATTGTGAAGATTCCAACACGACAACAACTGAGAACCAAGAGAACTGCGTCGAATGTTCCAACCATACCCATGATCGAATCGGACGTCGTCAGTGCTTTCCCTCAATCTTTATACGAACTTTCCCTGAAAAGTGACGACCAACCACTGGCGCCCAACAAGTCTGAGGAGAAATCACCACAGTCTTACAAATCTGGTACCAACGAGCCCAATGTACCATCATCTCATTTCAATTCATATGCTTCTACTAAGCCAAACGCAGGGGTTGAAAATGCGGCCTTAGATTCTCCCCTGGCTCAGACAGCCACTTCTCTGGAAACTGAAGCTGCAAAGATCCAGAAACCATCTAAAAGAGTTGCAAAAGATGCTCACCGGTCACCTGAGGTTCCCGTTACCGGTAAATCTTCCAGTAAATCGGATAAGACTAAAAGTTCAGAACCGGCAGTATCTTCATCAACACTGGTTGTCAGGAACGAGCCCGTACTGGCCCCGGATATGGCCAATACTGTTAATTCATGGAATGGTATGTCTCATTCAAGACGTCCTTCACAATACTCTGTTGCAACTTCATATCCCACACAAGGCCCATCAAGACATACAGAGAGCACGGATCAGGGAGCAAGTACTGGTCAGCCAGTGGCACAGATTGTTACCCTCCCTTCGTATGGCATGCCATCTTATAACCATTACTCGAACTGGATGGCGTCACAAGTACCTCCCGAGGATAAAGGTGACCACAACCCAAGTTCAGAACAACAGAACGTGATGATACAAAACTATAAATATAGATACCCGGAGGCTTATAATCCATATATAGGAGCATACCACCCTACATATGCTGCACCTGTGTATCTGCGACCGGAGCAGATTTACTATGCTAATAACGTACGGACTGTGGGATATCTTCCACAACCTCACCAAGCAATGATGTCCCAACAATACCCTTACATGAATACCATGTACGCTCCAACCTACGCGCAACAGCAGCAACAGCAACAACTACAACAAAAACAGCATTTTCAACGTCAACATTCCTCTACTTCTGAAGAATTATCCCGAATACCTGAAAACAAGAAAAGAAAGGCCCTGATGTCCAAGTCTAGTCAACCACGAGAGAAAAAAGGAGGAGGAAGAACAAAGGGCCCAATTTAATTCTACTACCCAACTTGGTATCTGATAAATGCCAAAGTTTGAGTATATTTGGTCTGCAAGGTAAATCCCTAAAATGGCTGCAAAATCAAATGCAGGACCAATGTAACAAGTTTCACAAGTCTAAGAAGTTTGTCTAGGAAGTCTAGGCGACTAAAGTGCCCCACGAAAATCATGCATGCAATAATTGCCAAGTATGAAATGTTTCGTAAATTGCAGAAAATCAATTCCCACATAGATCATGTTTGTTCCGACAAAACTCCGGTTTGTTCTGTAAATCGTTAGCAACAGGACCAGGCTGCAAATTTGAGCGTGCACAGCCCAAATTTACGAACATTCCCGTTTTTTTGCAGTCGGGTGCAAACAGGCTTAACAACGCTACTACTCCATAACCACCATCGACTTCTTCCAGAAATTAGTTGCCTCGTTACTGGGAGTGGAATAGCAGGCTCAATTCTTTTTCTCCCTGCCAACTCAAGTTTTTCGGAGCTCAGCCTTAAACAACCGGCCCCACCCCCTCCTAAAACGTCATTCTTGCAAGGTTATGGCTGAATCGAAATCCCAATTAGCCACTTATTTTCCTGGAGGCAGGTCCTCTGAAGGATATCTTCAATCACCAGGTCTGGATGGCTTGACTGCTGATCTACGTAGTGACGCTCCAGACGCAAGCCTTGCAGCCATTCTGAGTGTGTCAACTCAGCCAACTTCACAAGGTAATTCATCTACGATCGATGAATCTAGAGACAAAGAACAGATAAGTAAAGCAAATTCTGGAGTTGGTTTTTCCGGCCAATGGTTGAACTCCTCTTCTGAGACGAGTGAGCATATATTACAGCTACTTATGGAAGGAGAACCAACTGATGTTTTGGAGTACAGCGAACACTTGTTTAAATTATACTCATTAGTTTTCGATGGCAATATCGAAGAGTCCAATATGCGTGAAATTGAGCTAAAATTAGACTCGTTGATGAACATGCTACCTAAGTTCACTGCCCAAGAACAGGGCCAAGACCCATCACTCTCTCGTCTCTACATCGTGGTGGAAAGATGTTTTGACGTTATCATTAATATAGTCACCAATCTGAAAATGGTGACGATTGCTACGCTGTGTGTTCGTTTTCTAACAACACTCATGATGTCTTTAAACTACTGGGAACTATACAATCTTCTTCAATGGAGACCGGCAATTTACCAATTTCTTGTCTTGATCAAACTCGATCTTTCTGAGAGCTACAGGCGACTTTTGCGTGACTATAAGTACTTCAAACTCTCAGGAAAACCACTATCAGATGAGAACGTCAAACTAGCGATTGAGGAACGAATAGCCAAGGAAAAGTTCATTGCCTGTCAATTTCGTGGGGTAAACTCCCCAGACACAGACGATGTTCTTGGATATTCGTTCGAACCTGATGATTTTGATGAACATGATAAATTTGTCTTTGACCACCTAACTGTTGGGAAACTGGTCCCTCGCAAGCGAGGTTATGTTGACCACAAGCTAACAGCACACAAAGTAGTCAAGAAACAGGACTTGGCTTCACGTGAATTTCAATACGGTCGTTCCTCTAATTATGACCCTGATGTTGTTCACGAATGCCAACTACCTTCTGCTGACGAACCTGGAGGACTTTGTTTGCGCAGATTTGCTCGTAAATACGAGTTGATCAGACATCAGGAAACTGTACACTCCAAGAGAAAAAAGCTATTTAAATGTTTTGTTTGTTTGAAACAAAATCCATATCTGGGCCCAAGAATCTTCACCCGGCATGATACTTTAGCGAAGCACATTAGGGTCAACCACAGAATCTCTGGTAAAGAAGCGAAGGCCGAGGTCGCATACTCTAAGAAGCATGCTGAAATTGTCGATGAGAGTGCTATTCCAATGGGTCGGAAAAAGATCAAAGGTGAGTACGAGTTCCTGATTGTTTTGGATAGAAAACCACTGGAGAGTGGAGATGGTATTGTTGATGATGAAATGGAAGAATCATCTGGTCTATACAATCACTCCAACGATGAAGTTGAAGTGGATGTTATTTAAGGTTCCCTCGGTTTATTGGGGAGATTTAGTGTTATCGACAAGAAAATCAAGCACACACTTCAAGTGTGTACAACATTCCAGAAATGAAAGTTCAGAGTTTCTATTAAATTAAAATAGATGCCCAATAATACATCGCCCCCAAGAATGCCAATTCAATATGCACCGAACAACGCACTTCTATACGTAATATACAAATCTCCCTACTGGAGACCTAGTTTCCTAAGTTGTCAATAGACCGCTCAAAAAGTTGTTGAGCAACAATCTCTTCTCTCGTTTCTTCGTCTACCAAGTCTAAGAGCTCATCAGGAATATCAGCAAGACCAGTGGCTTTTCGGGAAATGTCTGGATTGAAGAATCGAAGCGAACAACTGAGAGTTTTTCCGTCTTTGGAGTCGGCCACCTTAACTATTTTTGAACGGGTGGGTTGACTAGAGGACGGATAGAAATTGAACCCACTGAATGTATCTTTCACACCTCGAGCCCAGATAATGGCTCGCAGATCAGATAATGCTTTGTTATACTCCGAAGTCTGTGCTGCAACTTGGTACATCCATGTATGGTCGGATTGGTAGTTTATCAAAGCGGACCCACTAACCTGAGCTTTGAATTGATTGATATCGCCAGGAGCTACCGTTGGACCCTTTGCCACGAACTCTTCTGTTTCAGCAGCCTCACCTTCGACATCGCCTCTTTCTCTAGCCTGGTCTTCCCAGAAATCGTCGGTGACCTTTTTACCATCGACAATCATACGAGCTCCGAATTCACGGAATATGGATCTTGCGGTGACCAAGTTTACTGCTCTTCCCTTGTAAGACGTAGGAATCAAGTGACGTCTGATCAAGTCCATCTTTTCTTCATTGGTGCAAACCTTCTTAAACAAAGTTTGATGAGTCTTAAACAATAAATAAGAGTCTCTAAAACCAACCAAACGCGCAGGTTCAGTAGAAACCATATACTGTCTTTCACCTTTTCCCAAAACAGTAAAGGTCTTGACACGGAACTTTCTGTCTCCTTGTAAGAAACCTAAGGCATCGATCTTGGCGATACCTTTTGGATCCTCATCATCCAAAACAATTTCATCATTTTGTACATTGATCTCATTTCCTTTGTCGTCGTAGAAAATGTCATCAGGGCGAGGAATCTTGGGCTTTCTACCTCTCTTCTTCTTACGTACAATAGGCTCAATTGGGTTGCCATTTTCATCCTTCGCAACCTCTGCAGAGCCAGAAGGCGTGTCAGTTCCTGCAGCGGCGGTATTTGGTTTATCGCCAGCATCTTCGTCGGGATTTTCGTTTGTAGCTTTTCTCTTTCTGCCTCTCTTCTTCTGTGGACTAGGAATTAGATCATCTTCTTCAACGTCCACATCAGCTGCATCGTCATCTTCTACATCTTCTTCATCCTCTTCATCTTTGACCACAGATTCATCAACATCTTCATTATATTCTTCATCTTCTTCCTCAGCGTCTAAATCTAAGCCAGCTAGATTCTTTCTTTGGGAGCGTGGGAGACGTGGAGACCGTACTGGCTCAGGTGAAGCGGAGGGAGATGCCAGATCACTAGTCATAATAACGCGTTATTTTAAAATGATACGATGCGTTTTTGGATGACCTGAACGAGTGATCTTTGTTAGTCAGAGTAGTAGTTGAAGGTGTTTCTGTTACTCGGGCCTAGCTGCAGGCTCAATTTATAGTGGTTTCAAAGTACAATAGAAAACCAAAAGGAAAATCATTTTTTGGTATTAGAGTTTATCAGGGAGTAGAAAAAGCACACAATTACTCAAGTTTTGATTTTCTTTTTGATTTTTTGTTTCGTTTTGCTAAATCTTAAGGGCGTAAATACCATGTAATGCTTTTCATTCCAATAAATTATATACAAGGAAAGAACAGACTATAAGTCAGAGTTCTACTTTTCGTCAGAGTTCTTCTTTTCATCAGAGTTCTTCTTTTCATCAGAATTCTTCTTTTCATCAGAGTTCTTGTTGTCTTCATAGCCGTTCTCATCTTCAGAGTTCTTCTTTTCTTCTGTCTTTTCTTCGAAAGACTGCTCATTCTTGAAGGCATCATTACCAGCAAGGTACTTATCGAATGCATCATTCTTCTCTGGGAAAGGACGTGGACCTAATAAACGGATCATGTCCTCTCTTGTAATGAATTCCTTTTTCAATAACTCTTGAGCAACAAGCTCGACGGCTTGTGACTTTTCCTTCAACAACTCAGTACAACGTTCATGACAATCCATAACAATCCGTTTCACTTCACTATCAATGATTCGACTGGTTTCATCACTGAATGGCTTGGCAAGAGAGTCTCCACTTTGAGTATCAGCATAGTTTACCATACCAACCTTAGGTGACATACCAAACCGTAAAACCATTGATTGAGCAATATTGGTGACTTTCTTGAAATCGTCATGGGCACCTCCAGTAACTTCGCCGAAGTTAAGCTCCTCAGATACACGTCCTCCCAATGTCATTACCATTCTATCGTAAAGATCGAAAGTAGACATCAAGTATTGGTCTGCTGGCAAGTACTGAGCATATCCTAAAACTCCCAGTCCTCTGGGGATAATAGAAACCTTAAGCAATGGGATGGCATGTTCCAAAAACCAACCACAAACTGCATGTCCAGCTTCGTGGTAGGCAACGACTCGTTTTTCATCAGGACCCAAAAGCTTGGACTTCTTTTCAACACCTCCAATAACTCTCTCAATAGCCAACTCAAAGTGTCTTAAAGTAACTGCCGAAGCATTGAATCTTGCAGCAATTAAAGCGGCTTCATTACAGACATTAGCGATATCTGCACCAGAGAATCCAGGGGTTAAAGTGGCCAAACGACCGGCTAAGTCTTTGTCTATGTTTTCAACCAAAGTAATCTTCTTCAAGTGAACATTGAAAATATCTTTTCTCCCTTGCAATTCAGGATTATCAATAGTAATGTGTCTATCGAATCTTCCAGGTCTTAACAAAGCCCGGTCCAAAATATCAGGACGATTGGTACCAGCCAATACAACCACATGGTCGGAAGTCTCAAAACCATCCATTTCAACCAACAACTGATTCAAAGTGGTTTCACGTTCATCGTTGGCACCACTGGCTTTACCCTTCGATCTTTGTTTACCAATAGCATCAATTTCATCCACGAAAACAATAGAGGGTGCATTCTCTCTAGCCGTCTTGAACAAATCTCTGACTCTTGAAGCACCAACACCAACGAACATTTCCACAAACTCGGAACCAGATACAGAATAGAATGGAACGTTAGCTTCACCTGCAGTAGCTCTGGCAATTAAAGTTTTACCGGTACCTGGTGGACCAGATAAAATGGCACCACGAGGGATTTTGGCCCCAAGTTTCTCGTACTTTGCTGGGTCTTGCAAAAACTTGACGAACTCCATCACTTCAACTTTTGCTTCATCCATTCCAGCAACGTCCTTGAATTTGGTTTTAACATTGGTCTCCTGGTTGAATTTCTTAGCGGTAGACTTACCAAAACCCATTGGACCTCCCATTCCGCCCATTGAGGCTTTCTTGGTCATGAAATAGATTGCACCAAGGAATAAAAATGTTGGAAGGAAATTCACAAAAAACTTTGCCATGGATCCCTCTGTAGAATAAACAACAGGAACTCTAATTTGTTCAGGCATTCCGAACTCACTTTGAACAGCCTTAAGGCTTCTCTCAAAAGTCTCTACGCTTCCAATGGCGAAATAGTATTCACCAGGACCAGGATAGCGAGATCTACCGTTCTCATTCAATTCCACAATTGCACTTCTGTTGTTGATGACGCGAATTCTGGCGACTAAGTTTTGGCGCAAAAAGTTAGCAGTAAACTCCTGGAAGGTGATTTCATGGTTCATGTCACCTCCCGAGTACAATAAAACCGTGAGTAAACCACCCAAAAGTCCCAACAGGAACAACTGCATCATTTTTGGAGTGAAATTGAGCTCCACAAACTTCTCATTTTTGTTCGTGTTGGAGCGTTTATTACCGTCCTTGTTGTCTTCAGAAGATTTATTGTTTGTGCCGAAAAAAGATTGGCCAGGTTTTGATTCATGCAGAGTGATTTTAGCAATAAGAGCACAAAGCTTTGTAAGCTCTCTATTCTCAGCCTTTTGTGGGACCAGTTGGAAAATCTCAAAGACCTCAATCCAGCGAGATTCGACAACAGGATCCAAATCAAATTGGAGGAAGTTTTCGGGAGACAGACCCCTTTCAATAAAAATCTTGAAAAGATCTTGAACGAGAGCGTCATCGAATTTTATATCTTCAAGAGTGCACAAGTTGTTGACAAGTCTAAAGTATGCGATCAAATAGGCTTGTACCTCTGAGGCGGTAGCACGGGGAAAAGTTATGTTTTCGGATGAGAAATCTTCAGCAAGTTCTTGAGGAAGATCCAGTTGTGTAATTTCCAAGCCCCAGTGAACGTCTTCAGAGTAACGAGTAGCAATGAAGCGAGCCAAGCGTTCCGCTCTATCAACAGATGCAAGAGACACGGAGTCTACGATTGGAATGGGCTTTAATCGGAAAGCGGTTTCATTTTGAAGCAAACACATTTGTAAGAACTTTTGTTCCTGTTCCATGAGCTGTGGAGCCATTTTGACCTTTTCGTTGTAAGACCCAGCCTTGAACTTGTTTGTGAGGTTCTCTAAGGATTTTTTCTCTTCCTCAAGGGATTTCTTATTAAGAGAAACCGAAGAATAGTGAAAAGAACGCAGGGCCATCATTTTCAAGCCGGCGTGACCGGATTTGGTTTGCATTTTGGATATTTGTTCATGAAGGGAAGATGGACTACCATGAAGTGTTCTCAGTAGCATCCGTGTCCAAGATCTCCCCAAGGGAGAGGTTCGCCGGACAAACAAGGCGGGAGAGATTAACAGTGAAGCCATTTCAGGAGAAATGCAATAGTAACTGAGTCTAAAGCAAGAACACTTTGAAGATGGGAGGATGGGGAGTTAATGGAAAATGGAGTAGATAGTGCGAGAATATATGGTGGGACTGGGACTGTCAGTGGCAGTTGGACTGGAGGTGGCGAACAAATGGACAAATTGGGGTGAAGTTTTTTTGGAAGAATTTGTTAGGGAATGTTTTCCTTGGATTATAATAAAATTTCGAAATTAATTTTGTGTTTTTTTTGAATCTGTGATTTGATAGTACTATGGCTTGTTGAATTTAGTGGATGGTGAATAATCAATACTCTAGAACCCTATGATGTAGTGAGCGAGCATAGCAAGAGAACAGGAGAGAGAAGGTAGAATTCAAGGCAGAGTTTTTTTTTTGGAATCAATGGTATTGAAAGATTATTTTGAATAATTATTTCTGAATTTTGGAATTTCTTTTTACTTTTTCTTCTTTCTTTCATTTGCTCTCCATGGCTCTCAAACTGCTCATTTCTCATTGTCCATCTGATTACTAGTACCATGTCCACACTCTTGGTCGCTAATGCATCAAATAAAATACAATTTACGAAGCTTAAATACGAAAGAATAATCTAAGGTTGTTTAAATACAGGAAATCAACTATTTGAAGCGCAAATACGACAGTGTTCGCATGGAAAAGTTTAAAATTATATCAACTGTGTTCTTCCCATAAGCCGCCTATAGAGTACCACTACACTAATACATCACAGAGACAGGAAGAAGAGTTGCCCTTAATAAACGTTGCCTTAATAAAAGAAACCCGTTCGTTTGATCTTCAAAAATTTCAATCCTTTTTTCTTTCCCTCCTTCTCTTCTCTTTGTTCTCATTGTACCTTTGTACTGTTTCTTAAATCCGCGGAGTTGCAAATTAAAGCCGAGCCGAGATTGCACCATGAGAGACCCTTTTACCCACAGAGACTATATAGCTTGAAGTCTCCGCCTCATGGGCTTTCGGACCATCTACCATACTGTCAATTATCCTCCATATCAATACATTATCCCATTATAAGCTGCCTTAAAAAGTGTTTCAATTACTGTTTCAGTAACTGTATCATTGACTGTTTCAATAGCTGTTTCGCCTTTCATAAGCTCTTTAACTCTCATATAAGATCTCCAAATCCCCATTGTACATCTGAAGCTTAATTTCCAATGCCAAACTCGAAACTAAAGAAACTCCAAGAGCCTGATGTTTCTGATGAAGATGATATCATCGATCTCGATCCTTTGGATTCACCAGAAATTGCCGATTATGACAATCCATTCGATGCATCGAAACCCCCTCTAAATCGCCAGTTCACTGCAGAAGATGCAAGATCGTTAGTTGGAGGAGATTCCGTGTCTTTGGAAATCGATGGTACCAGTGGCACAAGCGACTCAATTGATGCCAACGCTGTTCTGGGAAAGGTTTTCCTGTTCTCGCTCCCCTTCGGAGGGTTCTCAGGACTAGTATCGGGGTTGAAGTTCCCATCGTTTCCTTTCATTAACAAATATGAGAATGAAGAGGTAGAACAAGAATTGGCCCGAATAAAATATCGTCTTTCCAGGCAATTATCAGTGACTACTATCGAAGAAGCCCGTCACTTTTCTAATGTCAAAGGGCTTCCAAATGACCATACTCGGGCTATAAAAACATCCTTAATAGAAAACATATCCGATCTTGTCCCCGATTTTATCATGAAAAACAAAGCTCCCCACGACTTGATTTACGATGAGCTTGATGGGCCAATTCTAGTGATGGGCGGCTATCGTGGCTCTGTTCTCAGAGAAACTGGAACTGGGAAAAGAGTTTGGGCTCCTATAAAAGCAGGTTTGAACTTAAGTAATGTCAACTTATTGCTCGGACCCGAACGTGAAGATGAGATCAAGGCAACAGACAACATTTATCCTGATGGAATGTTAAAGAATGTTGGTCCATTCGATATTTGTAAAAGATTCGTTAAACGTCTTCACAATGGTAAAACTACCGTGCGGGATTTTGGTTACGATTGGAGACAAAGCTTGGACCTTTCAAGGGATAAATTGATAATTGCTTTGGAGGAACTTTATGAAGAAACTGGCCGAAGAACGATCGTTATTGCTCACTCAATGGGTGGGCTTGTTGCCCATGGCGCAATGCAATTACGGCCGGATTTATTTAGAGGTCTCATCTATGTTGGTGTGCCAAGTGAGTGTTTAAACATTATTGGCCCTATTCGATATGGAGACTCTGTGATGTTTTCTGACCGTATCTTAACCTTTGAAACAAATTTCATGATGCGGTCGTCTTTTGCGTTTTTGCCTTTGAGCGGCAGAGTCTTTAGAAACAAAGAAACGGGAGAGCAGTATGACTTGGATTTCTTTGATCCTGCCACTTGGGTCGAATACAATCTAAATCCTTTAGTGGCAGAGTTTAGGAAAAAGAACGAAGAGGATATTATAACTGAAGAAGAGAAATCGCAAGAACCCGAAAAATGCCTGACCAGAAGCTTTTCCCCAACGCCACTTTCTTACTCTGGTTCAAGTAGCAGCTTTTCCAAAATTTCCATTGGCTCTGCTATCAAGAAGATTCCGTCCAAAGTAATTCCCAAGTCCAAACCAACGGCTGTCACCAATGAGATGATGATTAAGAGACATAATTCAAAAAAATCTGCTTCGATTTCTGATAAGCTCATGAAACACTGGGCCGATTACAAGTTCTCTCTTTCGTTTTCGGAAGCCTATGATTATCTTAGCCAAACTCTCAAACGGACAAAGGAGTATGTTCTTGGGCTCAATTACAAGGAGGAGCTTTCAAGCAAATACCCACCACTCGCTGTCGTTTATGGTAATAAGATCCCTTCTGTACGTGGCTCATATGTGAGCAGCCGCGAGGATATAAAAGATGGAAAATACTACGAATTCTTTTATGGAGCAGGAGATGGAGTCATTCACCACCGCTGGTTGATGCCTCAAGATAAGGGGTTTGACTTTTATGATTCTCGGACCGGTTCTGGGCATATTGTGGGCAAGTTTTCTACTTCCCGTGGTCATGTGGATTTAATGACTGATTTGGAAACCATGGCAGATGCTTTAAGCGCTATAGTGGAAGCAGATAAGGTTTGGAAAAGGTAGATATATAATGAATGTAAATGAAGAAAGATATATAGTAAGTTTTGCAAAGAAGATAATAAGATATGTAAACGATGAAGATAGAGGTACACGATGAATATGGTTGTCACTATGATATTATGTTTCATATTAAAATCCCACAGATTTAACCTTAGAATAGTTATTCATTGATTATCTCAGGACAGACTTTTAGTCACATCACCTACTTGTTCTGGATCACTTCCGTCTTCTTCATAAGTAACCATTATCCAAAGACTACAAATTTGACAAGAAACAGCTATTTGATATCCACCAGCTCCATCTGAAGCCCCTTCCTCCAAGTCTTCTTCTCGTAGGACTATGGAGTCTGTGCTGGTACATCTAGGACAATCTCGAGACCAAGTGGATTCTCCAGTTGAGTCAGAGTATTCGAAATCGTTCAAAGTGTATTCATCAAGACCAGCTCCGGTGACGTGAAATCCATTCTTTTGGCAATTTTCTGCAATCATTAGATCATATTCTGCCCTCTTCTCTGGGTCGGAAAGTACAGAGTATGCTATCTTAACCTCCTCCACAGTAGGCAAAGTGGACCTTTGAAACTGAGATTTGGTAGAATTATTTTCATTAGTATCATTATTATTCTTGGAATCTTGACCATTTAATTGCATATTTGATTCGGTCGTAGCATGTTGTCCGTTCTTATCAGGATGCAACTCAAAGAGCTTGACATGGTAAGCAGCACGCAATTTCTCCCTAGTGAAATCCGAACCAACACCTAAAACGTCATAATGATTTTTTGAGTTCATTGCAAAACAATCTTCCTGTTGCAGGCTAGTGGGATCATTATTCGCCTGGTGGTTCAACTGAAAAATATGGTACTGCTTGTAGACCCTAGTGCGATGAGCATCTCTTGGTCAAGAAAGAAGTGATACACATCTTATCAAAGAACACATAGCGAAATGGGCAAAAAAGAGGGTAAAACCACCCAGCTCGAGGTTGTTTCATGTTCCACTAAGCCTGAGCTAGTTGTTGGTTCATTTTTCAACGGTTTGCAAATCCCAGAATCCACTGAATTCGATCTCTATAAGCATAAGAGCCAAAGCGAGAAATATGCATTACACGGTGAAAATGATACGCTAGAGTACAACGGAGAGACCAGAAGTAACGAGAATAATGACTACGTGGTGGCATTTTACGACAAGAAGAGTCGCTCGGTACAGCTCTTCCGTGCTCCTATGATTCCAGCTACTGTGACATCTAAGGAGCACAGAGTACACAAGGGCCCTAAGATTAAGCTGAGAGGCTTGCATAACAGTGAAAAAAGAATTGCTTTGGGTAAGGAGTTCGGTACGAAGAAGGTCAAAGCTAGCATTTCCAACTACGACCGGAACAGAATTGATTCCAACAGATTGGAGGACATGGAAGCTGATATCGTGGACAATGTTAATGATGCCACCGTCGTTATGCCTAGCAGAGAGGAGATGGAGGGTTCCGCTCTTGCCAATAAAGTTACTCCTCCTGTTGATGCTCTGGCTACAAACGTGGAAGACCTTTACACTATTGCAAGCATAGTTCCAGAAGACGAGTGGAACACCATCCGAGTACATTCTATCATGGAAGAAACAGACACAGAGAAACGGTTGGAAATGTTGCCTTACGGCAAGTCGACCTTTGTGGCCAAGAAATTGTCCCAATACATCTCTGCTGCCAACACAAAGAAGGTGCAAATGCTATTTTACGCTTCCTTGTTGTTTGGTGTCTACTCACAACGTAGAGTCTCAAACAAACTTAAACTCATGGAAAGATTGGACAACAAGCCTTCCGAAGTGCTCATTGATGGAGTTTTGGACAGATTCACAGTATCCAAGACAACAGGCTTTGGTAAGTCCAAGCACAAGTCGTATGTCATTGATCCATTTCACGAGGATAAATTGCTCTGTTACTTATTGGCTCTTATCTTCCATATTGAAGACTTTATTGTTGAGATTAATCCATTGGCCAACGAACTTAACATGAAACCAAGCAGACTCATCAATTTATTCCGTGCCATGGGTGCTACAACCAAGCCTACTGGTGCGGGAATGGCCGAGAGTCTTGGCCTTTCAAAGAAAGATGCTATGGCATACAAGGTGGCTGTTTTGAAGGTTCCGTTCAAGCAACCAGAAATCATGAGAAGACGTGCCAAATAGGTGTCCTGATATAAAAAGAGAGAAATTATAGGAGAAGATTTTTTTTGAATGTAAAGTTATCATTTTATCGAATAGTCTGAAATACTATTAAGACAGAGTAAGTCCTAAGAGAGTAACCTAGGAGAGTAAGTCCTCAGACAGAGTATGTCTAAGAGTTGAACCTAGAGTCCTTCCAATGGCTGACGTGATAGTTTAAATTCAAAAAAGATTTAATATTACAGAAATTTAAATTGCCCCAATTTGATATTCTTGCTTGATATTTTTTATATTGCGTCGTGCTCTCACATCCTCTCTACCTCTCTTAATCATTACTGGTAACCTTCATTCACTGTCAGTCTTAATTCACAGCCGATAATTCAGTCACAACGATCAAGAAATTCTATGAGTAGCGAAGAAGAGAGACTTAGCAAGAACCTAGCTGAGCTCGCCAAGTGCGAGCAAGCCATGGGAGATGCAGAGAAAGATGTGGAAATCTACCGTATTAAGAAGACTCAGAGCATCTATGCCAATAGACGTGAAATCACAAGTGCTGTGCCAAAGTTCTGGTATATAGTTTTGGCCGAAAACGATAGTTTTGGCGACTTTATTCGCCCGGAAGATTTCAAGTTTTTGGAGTTCATCACTGATATATATGTCCATTATGATGTGGCCGATGGGGAAGACCCCATAGCGTATAGAAACTTCTCCATATCTTTCACATTCGAAGATGAAAATCATTCAATCGAGAAACAGACCGTTACAAAGAAGTTTATCGTCACCGATGTTGATGGAGAGGAACAATTGACTTCAGAACCAGCATCGCTTATCTGGCCCAAAGAATTGGCAGATATCTGTCCCTCTACGATCAAAGAGAACAAGAAGGGAGACAATTACAGTACCGAAGAGAAGAAAAGATATCGCCAGGGAATGAAGACATTATTTGCTTGGTTCGACTGGACAGGAAAGCGTCCAGCCAAGGAATTCAAGAGCGGTGACGAACTTGCCCGTCTTATTGCAGAGGACCTTTTCCCCAATGCTGTCAAGTACTACGTCGAGGCAATCAATAATGATCAGGAGAGTGACGTTGGATCTTCTGAGGGAGAAGAGTTAGATGTCAGTGAAGACGAAGAAGATGAGGTTAAAGAGGAAAATGATGAGGATACGGCTACAGATGGTCCTCCAGCTAAGAAGCAAAGACAATAGAGAGTACTATGTTGAGTTTTCTTTTAAAATGGTATGAGTCCACAATGTTACTGAAGTGATAATTGATGTATTTACCATGATGCATCTAATCTAACCATGATACAATACTTGGGTTGAAATGAGACCTTTTACAAAAAGAAGTGCCAAGATTTCAAAAACATAAAAACGAAAGTAAAGAACCATTTATGGAAAGAAATGGCCCTTTATGTTATACAACGATGTTTACCATACTCTATGGTGATTTATCAACTAAGAAGTATCCAAGGAAACACATCAAAATAACAAAAACCGTACCTATTTTTATTATAAACAAACCATCTACAGTATTAAATATCATGCATGAAAAAAATACAAAACATTTTCATCCGCCCACTTCATTCCTTCTTCCTTCCTCTTGATTCCCACACTCGGTACATTTAATCGCATAGCGTGATAATTCAATCCCTAGAGCCTATCCTCCCTACTTCTCCGGTCTTTGGCTAGGTAACACCCCTAAATTAAATGATTTTCTTCAGCCGTTTACTCTCTACTGCCGTCAAGCCAATTGTTAGGGATGTCGTCATTGTCGGTGGAGGTCCTGCCGGCCTCTCCCTTCTAGCAGCTCTCAAGAACAGTCCATCTACGAGACATCTCAAGTGCACATTAGTCGAAGCACTGAAGCTACAGCCAATCAGAGACTTTGGTTTAGATCCTCCTGAGAAATACCACAATAGGATCATCTCTCTTACGCCAAAGTCGGTTCAGTTTATGCGAGAGAAGTCTGGAAGTTGGGACTATCTCCATCAGGACAGAATCAAGTTCTATGATAACATGGTGGCATATGACTCCCAGGATGTAGATGCTCGAATCCATTTCGATGCAAGCACAATTAGCCTGGGATCCGGACCACGCCCAGAAATCGCTGCTATGTGTGAAATTGTACATATCCAATCCTCATTGCTTAAGAAGATTGATGCGTTGAACGAAGAACTTTCCAAAGAAGATCAAGCAGAAGTCATTGAAGATGCTAAAGTTGTAAATATAGTATCTTCAAATAGCCTCCACTCAGGTTCTAACGAGCCTCTTCCGGATTGGCCTTTAGTGACCTTAAGCAACGGACAAGTGTTTCAAACAAGACTCTTGGTTGGTGCTGATGGCCAAAACTCTCCAGTGAGAAAATTTGCCGAGATTGAATCCAGAGGTTGGAGTTACGACCGTTTCGGAGTTGTAGGAACCCTCAAACTCCAGTTTAATGATTATAGAGACATTGCATGGCAGAGATTCCTTTCAACAGGACCATTGGCAATATTGCCTTTGCCCGAAGATAATGCTACGTTCGTGTGGTCCAGTACTCCTGAATTAGCCGAGATTTTGATGAAAGTTGACGACAAAATCTTCCCACAATTACTAAACGCTGCAATGACCTTGGAAGAGGTGGACTTAAACTACATCTACAAGATGTTAAAAGCCAACCCAACAGATGAACTGGTTTTGGAAGAAATCGAATGGCGCATGTCCAAAATCCCTGAGCAAGACTTAGATGAGAAGTATCCTGTGCCAATCAACGAGTTGGTGGACGGAAGCAAAGCCCGTTTCCCTCTCAAATTTCTCCATGCTGACACTTATATTGCGCCTCGTGTGGCTCTTGTTGGAGATGCCGCTCACACTGTCCACCCATTGGCTGGTCAGGGTCTCAACATGGGACAAACCGATGTTGGACTGCTCGTTGAGGCTTTGGACAAGGGAGTTGAAAGGGGCCTTGATATTGGCTCCACTTTAGTCCTTGAAAAGTATGTGGCTACAGCATGGCCCAACAATCATGTTTTGATGGGTGTTTGTGACAAGCTTCACAAAATCTACTCTACTGACTTTGCTCCTATCGTTGCTATCAGGGGCTTCGGTATTAAATCTTTGAACTACTTTGATTTTGTGAAAGATTCTATGGTGAAGGCGATTAGCGGTCGCTGATTGTCTTTCGACTTTCAACATTTCGCCAAAAAAGGAGGATATCTATCTAATTAGTTGGTCTTTGTTGAGTTTGGTAAAGATTGGAGATGACTGTTGTTTTCTCATTTAATTTCTAAGGACATCGCAGTAATGAATATTTCATGTATATATTTTTTGAAATTAAACTTGACGTAAATCAACATGTTATGTTGACATTATTTTGGGTATGAGTTAATTATCTTGTTTAGGAGCTCATTGCGTTATTTAGGAGCTTTGGAAATGAAAAAAATGTGTCTAATATAACCAAAGTACACCTAAGATAAAGGATGAAATTAAAAATCAACAATTTTTCAAAAAGTTAACAAAAAATTGACATTTAAAGGGACAGTCAAAAAGAAAGGTCGTACCCGGATTCGAACCGGGGTTGTTCGGATCAAAACCGAAAGTGATAACCACTACACTATACAACCTTTTATATCTGTTGAAGTTTGGTGGCTATTCATTAGCAAAAAGCATTCATTAAATACGCTAAGCTCTCGGTTCATGGATTTGATTTCACTCTGTCTTCTGGTTTTTACATTATAAGACGAAACCCTAATGTTGTAACATAAATTTTATTTCTAATTAGAGACAATATATCTCACTTTAGCTTTTACAAAATAACTCTAATTAACAAGAAATTTCTCGAAAATGATTTATTCATAATTAATATATTGAAGTGTTTAAACTGTAGCTTTCCAGAGAAAGAAAGCACTTAACTTAGAGATTTCAAAACTTAAGCATTACGTGTAAGTAGCTAAGGTTTCACTCAAATTTACGACCTTTAGATCAGTAATATTCTTAAACTGTTTTATTTTCCTTCTCGGATTTTTGCCTCTTGATGTATCTATGAACCACACAATTGGAGGTAACCAAGAGCATATAGTAAGAGGCTGTAGTAGAAAAAAACAGGAATAATTTTCTCCGGGAATTTACTTACTCCGAAAGTTTAGCCGAATCTGCTACTGAAACTGAACGCTTGGAATCGTAACATGCATGTTTATAATCAGTCTTTTGAAAGATGAAATATACTGCAGGTACGTGTTTCACAATTTGCAAGACACAGAATGAGGAATAATCCTAAAGAAAAGAGTCACAAAGATCTTGAAAAGACCCAAAAGACACTAGAACAGATATAAAATACAGCAAAAAAAACTCTAGAAAGAACATCTTTTAAGAGCTGATCAGTTGTTGTACATATATATCCTCCTCTCTAACATTGAAGCTATTAATGATTCTACATCATCCGGGTATATCAAGCACGAATAAGCCCAATATATAAACAAAACAAAATGAAAAACCCAAAACATTATCAATCTCTAGAAATTCACATTCAACTAAATTCACAGAATCTGTTCATTACTGTCTACAACTCAATTTGGCACCCAATGCAGGAGAACAACCCTAATCAATATCCCCAGCCCATTGTACCCCCACACATACAACATGATTCATCTTCATGACCACAACAATTTACAGTAGAAGAGCTTTCAGCTTCAGTCCGAGAATCTTCACGGATTTCTCGCATATTGTGATTGGAGGTGGATGTGTTGGTACGGCCATTGCTAGCCAATTACAGTTGGTTCCTGGTAATAGTGTTGGATTACTCGATCAACATGAAATGCTAGGAATGGAAACCACTAGTCGGAACTCAGAGGTCATACATGCGGGGATCTATTATCCAACGGACTCTTTGAAATCAAAACTCTGTCTCCGGGGAAAAGAACTAATCTACTCCAAGTTAGATCCATTGGTGGTTCCATATCGTAAGTGTGGGAAATGGGTGGTGGCTCAGACTGAAGATGAAGCCGAATATTTAGAAAAGCTACACAAAATCGCTTCATCTCTTGATGTTCCGACTCTGTTGATTCTGAAATCATTTGTACATGATATTCATCCTTTAGTCAGAGCTGAGTATGGTGCTTTAGAGTCTCCCACCACAGGTATAATATCGGCCCATGACCTTGTATCCTATGGTAACGCCGAGTTTGAAAATATGGGTGGTACTGTTGGATTAAACACTAAAGTCGTGGACATTGAGTACCAAAAAGAATTGCAAAGATACTTGCTCCATTGTACTGAGGCCGGTTCTCAGGAACGTTTCACTCTTACTACTGATAATATCGTAAATTCAGCCGGTCTACATGCTCCAAAGATCGCAAACATGCTTCTTCCAATCGAGAGACAAGTAGACACCTACTTCGCAAAGGGAAACTACTTCTCTTTCGCTCCAACAGTTCCAATATCCACTTCAAAGGTGACATCTAAATTAATATACCCTTGCCCAAATCCCAATGCTTCGAGTTTGGGAACTCATCTTACTTTTGATCTTGGTGGTCAGATTAGGTTTGGGCCGGATATTAACTGGCTTTCAACCACTGATGCCAATGAGATCAGTTACGATGTGGATGCCGACAATCTAGAAGCTGCCCTCCAAGCCATAAAAACATACTTACCTTTTGTTAAGTTGGAAGACCTTCAACCTTCATATTCGGGGGTTCGGCCAAAGTTGGTTTCTGAACAAGACAATAAGAAATCCTTCGTTGACTTTTATATCAAGGAAGAAGAAGGCTTTAAGGGCTTTGTCAACCTTATGGGCATTGAAAGTCCTGGGTTGACCTCATCACTCGCCATCGGTGAATTTGTGAAGAATATTTATCATCTGTAAATATAACTACAATAGGAGATACTACATCGAATCTTAAAAGAAAGGTCTATAATGGCTATTATCCAAATAGAACTTTGATTGTCCAATTCTTTCAGTATATACAAAATTTGGAATACTTATGCTCCAGTTTTCCTCCGCTTTTCATCGTTACCCGAGCTCTTGGTTGGTAAGTCTTTTGGTGCTGTTGGTAGAGGTTGTTCAGTGAAGAAATCGCTCTGCAATGCTTGTGTGGTATTAAGACGACGAGATGGGTCAAGATGGGTCATGTGGATCATTAAATCCAATGCTTTCTCAGTAGCAGCACTGAATCTATTTCGGAGTTCTTGTCTCGATGGAAGAGGGTATACTTTTAGAGCATCGTAGTTAGGCAAGCTGGACACATTAGGCCAAACTTGCTCAGTTGGAGTCCCCAAAGCCTTGAATGTTACATCCAATTGATCCATATCATCTTTTCCAGGCAAATAAGGCGTTCTCAACATCAACTCAGCAAAAATGATACCCACGGCCCAAACATCTACAGCCCCAGTATAATGCTTTGCCCCGAAAAGTAGTTCCGGAGCTCTGTACCATCGAGTGACTACCTTTGGAGTGAAATCCTCGTGTGGGCTTCCAAAAGCACGGGCCAAACCAAAATCGGCAAGTTTCAACTGTCCATCTGGAGCTAGAAGCAAGTTATTTGGCTTCAAATCTCGATGCAAGATGAAATTTCGGTGACAATGATGAAGACCTCGGAGCGTCATGAGAAGCCACGACTTGATATCGGAAGATTTGAACACCACGGAAGTGTCTTTGATTAGAACCTCCAAGTCACAAGGTAAGAACTCCAACACCAAGTTCAAGTTGTTATCGAGAGACATGTAAACATCGATCAATTCAATGACATTACGGTGTCGGAGCTCCTTCAAATATTTCACTTCTCGTATGGCGGACATGTCAAGACCATCTTTGAATAGTCCCGTTTTGATTTCTTTAATGGCTATTTCCCTCTGAGTGAAGACCTGCTTACCCACGTACACCACGGCATATGTTCCCTCACCCACTTTTTTATCTTTTGTGTAATCCCGAGTCATTATGGATATAATGAGGTGTCTACAATATATAAATATAAATAAATATCAGAGAGCGATGCTATTATGGGGGATGGTGATACTGGATCTCTGTGTAGGAACCTGGGATCAGGAATCTTGGAACCTGGAACTTGAAAGTGGAATGGATACATCATTAATGTAAATTATGGTCTGTATACTTATAGAGGAAGAAATGAAGTTAATTTCTGAAAAATTTTAAAGAACGAATTATTGTTCTGGTCAATATTGACTTACTATGTTGGGATTATGCATGGCTAGAAAGGACCTGGCTTGAAAGGAGCACATCTTCAAAGATATAATTAATCTGATACTATCATCTGCGATTCATATAAAAGTATCTTATGCATTTATTTATATTATCTAATGTTTACAATTAATGATCCTCTGATCAAGAGCTGCAACACTCCCATTGTGCAAAGACATACCAACTATTTCCGCTGTCACCGATGACAAGGCCACGATATGTGCCTTGCTCTTGACAAAGTATATTTGCTCTAAATGTTCCGTGCGTCTTTTCTGGTCCATCGGAAATCAATTTGGTATACTTCCCCGAAGGTGACTCAATGACTAACTTGAAGTTAGCATTTCCTGCTGTAGAATTAGGACCCAGCGAAGGATGTGCTTCAATCTCAAAATTGTAGGAGTTTTTAATCGAAATTATGCTTGTTTGAGGTTGCTTGATGTATAAGTCATTGATTTGACTTTGAATTGTGGGATACCGTGGAACAAACGTGCACTTCTTGCTTACACCACTGTGATACAAAGGAATAACACAAGCCAACTCATGAATATTATCAAAGTGGGCTTGTAACCCTTTGGGACCTGCAAATATTTGCAACACTCCAATTGTCTCCTTTTCGGGTAAAGAAGCTTTGATCCTGGCGATTCTTTGCAGACCATTCCAAAACACTTGTGCCAAAGTATAGTCATTGGAAGTTGTATTAGAAGCTTTGATCAACGTGAAGATTTCAACAGATTCAGGAATACGAATATCCGCCTCGAAAATCTCCAAGTCTTGCATCCGAGTAAGTGCGTTGTTGTAATTAATAAACTCGAGATCGTTCCTTTGAAAGCTCGAATACATTCTGGGCAAATGAAACGCAACATTCAAATCAATGGGAGGAAACACATGTTGCAACTCTACAACAGACGGAATGTGAGTAGACACAAGATCAAGGGGCTTCGTGAGGAAATAGAACTCATTGGCACCTTGGATATTGCAAATCAGCCCCTTTTGATAGCAGAGGAGATCAATCATGCGAAATGAACCATTATTCCGTTTTGGAGATTCCATCATTACAGAAAGCCAACAGTGATTCACCAGGAATTGGTCAGAATGATAGAACTCATTAGGCTTTTTCCAAAACCCAAGAACTACCTCGGAGGGAATATTTAAAGCCTCGAGAAGCTTTTTGAAAAGGTAGTTAAGTTGGTAAATGGTGGCTTCACCCTTGGCCATCACTTCACGAAGCTTTGGTTTGGTTCGCAGAATGCTCTCACCCTCTTCAATAATATGGAATTTGCAGAGGTGTAATAAGACTGCTCTGACTTGATCAGCACGAGACGACCCAAACTTAACACTGATGTCTGAAATCAAGTCGTTGAAGTCTGCCTCACCATCGTATCTTTTCAGAAACTCGGCCACTCTCCGGATATTCGTCTCGATCTCAAAATCTCCTATTTCTTCAGGACCATAGGTTTCACTGGTGTTGATTTCTGAAATATATTCAAAGGGTTTCACGATGAAGTTGGGTTCGCTCCGGACGACTCGCTTTGTTCTGGTTTGTTTATCCAGAGAAATGAGGCTGTTTACACGATTCAAAGTCATTTTGACTTGTTGCCAAGTTTTTTGGTCAGTTTCGAGTCTTGCTTCCAACGCGTTTTGTTCTGGCTTCTTTCTGATTAACTTCATGAGAAGATTTGCCTGTCTGTTCTTTTTGTTTTTGAACATCGAATTCATCAAATCAGAATCCTCATCCATGGTTAAAGAATGGGAGCCATCGTTACTGCTAGCAAATTCGTTCCTCAGTGCTAGAAAGTCTCTCTCGTTTTTATGCCTAATAAATGAACCTGCACTAGTAGCGCTTAACTCTGAGAGATTGAGAACATCACTTTGCAAAGATTTGATGGAGTTTTTAAGTTCTTCAGGGTATTGCGAGTAGCTTTTCAACAAAGCATCCATCGTAGCACCTGAAGCCCGGAACTCATCGGCATCGAACGGTATAGTCTTATGCTTAGGTGGCGGTGGAGGAGGAGCATCTTCTTCATCGGAAATAGAATAGACTGTCTCTTGAACGCTATGCATTATATCGTCCTTGGAAAAGCAGTTCTGCTTAGTGGACAGCAACAATTCTTCACTCAAGTAGCTAGAGTCACAAGACACTGGCAATTTCAGCAATTTCTCCAATTGTTTTAATTTTTGTAATTGCATTTCAAGCTCCTGTTTTTTTTGGGAGATAGTGTGGTAAAATTCGTCGTGGCCCTTAGGAGCTTTTGCTGAGGCCTGTTCCACAACTCGCAGCTTCATGGGTGATGACTCTGGTGTCATGAGTTTGCTTAATCTCTTTGTTTGTATATGAATGTTATCATCTGGCAGCGATGGTTGTTTGGTGAGGCCCAGGTTCAATACATGCTGTGAATAGAGCCGGGCAGGCTTGACCTTTGAGCGAGACTGGTTTTGAAAAGAACGATCGAAGGTATCATCAAAAGAATGGTCGTATGTCTCAACTGCAGGAGTCAGTCTGGATGTAACCATTGGACGCCTTTCATTGCCATAGGTGCCTGAGTAATCATGGGAATGGTCGAAGGAACGGTCAAAGGACCTATCGTGGGACCGATATTCTGCCTTCACGGGTGTCACAGGGTTAGACCGCCTGCCGAGTTTGTTCAATGATGAAGAACTTACCAATGCAGGAGTCAGTGCAGATTTGACATTCGTTGGTGGTCGTGGAGTTGGCCCAGCTTGAGATGAAGGGATCACTTCAACAAAATCCTTTGGAAAGATGCCCTCAGCTCCGTTTCGAGATAAGCTTCCCTGCCACCACAGCTCATCGACTATATTAAAGACTTTGACCACCTCGTTTTCAAGAAATCCAAGATCTTCATCTTGTTCGCCTGTCCAGGAAACTTTCGTTTTGGCGAGAAATGGAACCGACGGAAGCGTCATGGATCCTGCTTCGGTATTGGACTAAAGACTGACTTTTCTAAGAAAAAGAAAGGACAGGTTAATGAAAACCCAGCTTTTATGAAAACCCAACTTCTGTGCAAGCGATTATATTGCACTTTGCTCAAACTTGGCTGGAGCTATAAATGCTATATAGTCTAGTGGGCAACTTTCCTCATCTGGGCTAGAGGTAAACAGAATCACTCACGTGAAGAGACGCTCTGATTCAATTGACCCAAGGGGGTTGGGAAAGAAAAAGCGAGTTTTAAATATTTCAAGTGATTCGGGATCACGACCGTAACATAAATTTCTTGAAATATTTATTGATTAACTTGCAAAAGTGTTCCAATTAGAGATCAAGTCTGATTCTGTTGTTCTTTCAATATGCAGGTGTAAATGTTCAATTTTGCAGCCATCTGGTTGCAAAGAAAGAAAAACTATGGCGAAGAAAAAACTTGAATATTAGAAAAAAGGTGGTGGAACGATTGGAAGGCCTTTATAGAAATCGACTTAATTTAACTTTTCCGAACTATATCTCTTATATTATGGTAATACTACTGAAATATGACTGAACAACTACCTGGAAAAACGACACCGAAATACCCCCGAAATACTACCCGAAATACTGAAATTTTAATCAAATACAAGTGAAAATAACTGAATTCGTATTTCTGCGAAGGATATAAATTACGCCCACGCCAAAGCTCACGACTGTTGACGTACTCCACTGACAATGTCATCCACCCTCAACAAAAGACAGGCACTTTCTATAGCAGTCTTAAGTGATTGTTGTTTGACAACCTCGGGCTCCCATACTCCAAGATCGTTCATGTCTACAACCTTACCCAAGTCACCGTCAATACCGAAAGAGTGATGGCCCTCAGCATGCTTGGCTCTTAGTTGTGACAAGATTCTGATTGGCTTACCACCACAGTTTTGGATCAAGGTTCTTGGAATCACCTCAAATGCATCAGCAACGGCTTGGTATGGCCATTGTGCCACACCCTCGATAGTCTTGGCTTTCTCCGAAAGCTTGACGCTAACGGCAATTTCTGTGGCACCTCCTCCAGGACTCAAAGAAGGCTCAAACATGACATTTCTTGCAACAGCCATGGCATCTTGCAAGTTACGCTCGATCTCATTCAAGACATCCTTCGATGCACCTCTTAGCAAAATGGTACACGCGGTTGGATCTTTGCATTCAACAAGGTATGTGAAGTATTCGTCACCAATAAGCTCAACTTTGAAGAGACCACACTTGGTACCAACATCGGACTCCTTCAAGTCCTCGACACGGTTGACGATTGTGGCGCCGGTGGCACGTGCGATTCTATTGTTGTCTGACTTTTTAACTCTTCTCAAAGCAGTGACACCTCCCTTCAACAAGTAGTGTTGGGCCAAATCAGAGACACCCTTTTCGGTGATCACCACATCAGGTTTGAACTCCAAAAGCTGCTCACATAATAAACGGACTTGTTCTTCCTCGATCTGTAATATTCTATTCCAGTCTTCCTCCTTTGTGATCTCGATGTTAGTTTGGGACTCACCCTTCTTGTATTCCAAAGGACAATCCAACAAAATGACTCGAGGGTTGGCAATGCGACGCTTCATTTTTGGGTGGGTAACATCTTTGTTTAACATAATACCATCTAATACCTCGGAGTCAGTTACTTCTCCTCCTGGGATCTTTTCGATACGGGCGTATCTCTTGGTATCAATTTCCTTTTTTCCGCCATCATCAACAGTGACGGTACGAACAGCCTTTAATGACAATTCGCACATTTTCTGGGACCACTTATTTATGTATTTCGTACCAATAGAGGACTTGATCAACTCTATCATGGCTTCATCGTCATCAATGTCAACGGTCTTCGAAACAGAATGGATGATTTCCAAAGCATCAGCCAAAGCTTGCTTCAAGGCTTGAATAATGACAACAGGGTGCAAGTTTTTCTCGATGTAAGGAAATGTCTGGGCAAGAATCTCACCAGCCAAGATGATCACAGAAGTAGTACCATCACCAACTTCCTCATCCTGAGTTCTACTTAGTTCAATCATGGACTTGGCCGCAGGATGAGAAACGTCAATTTCTCTCAAAATAGCGTGTCCGTCGTTGGTCAAGGTGATTCCCCCCATTGGATCCAAAAGCATCTTGAGCATCGCCTTTGGGCCCAAGCATGTTCTGATGATGTCAGCGACAGCTTTGGCGGCCGTGATATTAGATACCTGAGCCTGACGGCCGCTCTGTCTCTCTGTGGAAGTATTAAGATAGACGACTGGAGCTTGCATCTTTGTTTGGCTAAGTCTTTTGGCAGAAGGTGTGTTCGGTTTGGCTTCAGTAAAGTGGTAGGAGCACTATAAATTTTTCAGCTTTGGGAAAAAGGTGGTGGGGAGCAATATGAATCGATGAGAATTTATCAAACAAAAATGCAATTTTGGGTTTTTGAGTTTGGTGTTTTTTTTTTGTAAATATTTTGTTTTCTTAATTTCGAATGTTCGGGATTTCCTAGAATACCTTAGTTTTGGTCTAGTGGTGTCTAGTGCTTGTAACTAAGTTGTGGTCAATTCCCATTTAAGTAGGACGATTTCCGCAACAAGACGTAATTTTATTGAACCAGGGATATTTTTCCCCATTAGGAAAGTTTTCCGACACATAATTTTAACTAGCCTAAAAACTCCAAAAACAAACGTTTTGCTTGGCAATTGCCTTTGCTGGTTCTTGCTTCTTCTTGTCAAGTAAGCTGTACCAAACCCATGTCTTACCTAGGGGAATAACTGCCATGGCCACAATGGATTGATTCATAAGTTTGTTTTTGTTTTTGTTTCTTCTTTTTCTTTGTTTTTCATTTTCTCCCCGAACATTTCTCCTGTAAAATTTGTATTCCTTGTCCGCTTCCTTCTCTTCTGTCACCATCTATCCCCACAGGTTAATTAATCTATCCAGACCAGGAGAATGGACCACATAAACAAGGATTTCATCACTCTTCGAGACCTTGACTTGGTGGACGAGAAGATCCGGCTTCTTGGTGAAGAAAAAAAGTCCGTGGCTACAGAATTGACCTCAAGGGTCAACTCAGGCGACTCTGCTACTTCCTTGGTTCTGAGTAGAGTCTCTAAGCTCATAGATGAGGTGAAACAGTTATCAGGACTCGCTACCCTTGATGACATCAATGAACTCATAAGCGAATATGGCGAACTAAAGGTTCTTCTACAGTTGAAGGCTTTAGTGGAGAAACGGATTGCTATGGAGAAATCAACGCTATTATTGGAAAAGGCAGCAAATCTTGAAAACGACCTCCAGAACGTCGACTCTCTTGTTTCTAGCGCCGATCTCGTCGCTATTCTTAAGAAAGCTGGCGATCTCAGTTCAAATATTGATCTTCCTGAGTCGGCAAAGGTTTCTCTTATGCAATTACTGACCAACGTCGCTGACTCCAGACGGACTACATTGACTGAGTTACTAGTAAAGGAGCTTTTCGAAATTAAATGGCTCTCGCCCAAAGAATCGGTCACTATTGAGCCTAAAAAGATGAAAAATATCTTGCTGTATTGTTCGGATTTGATTGACTTACAAGCTGCCATCCAGCCTCCTCTGTACCCATCAACATGGTGGGCTGTCGAGGCCCTCCTAAAACCTTTCGTCATGAGATTCAATTTCCATTTTCGGCAAGAAACAAAGGCAAACAGGATCTCGAAGCCAGAGTGGGCATTTTCTTACGTCGAGGAATTCCTCGCAGATAATATACCTGCTTTGGACCTCGTCATCAGCGATTCGTTATTCAGACAAAACCGTATTGCTGCTTTCGAGATAATCACTGCGGTATTGCAGCCAGTAAGAGAAAAATTGGTGGATCTGATAAACGCTATCAACTCTCATATAGATAGCACTGAGGATACCACCAACGTCACCGAACAAAACGGACGCCTCTTGTCCCATCTCATTTACGAATCTACTTCCTTCGACCAACGCCTTCGCGACATCTACAAGTATAATCCGCACATAAATGACTTTTCTCTCGTTCCTGAGAAGAAATGGCTGGGTCTTACTAGTGATATCCTCATAAGCGAACTGGGGGAAAGCGATGCTGTCAACAACTGGTTGAACTTGGAGCTCCAATTGGCTAAGAAAAGATTCAACACAGAAATCATCGGTTCTCCTAATGCGTTTCTACTAGACAATGAATTTAATGCCGGCTCCAAACTGAATTACAACACTTCAGTTCAACCAAGTTACTCTGCTTATGGATTGGCTAAATTGTTTGACAATCTTACGACTCATTTCAAGACTTTGAGTATTGTTAAATATCAGTTGAAATACGTATCACGTATTCTGTTGCCAATTCTTGATGATTACGCAGATGCCCTTAACGGCCAGTTCCGGGAGTTTTGTGAATCCAATAGTCTGAATATAATTCTGACGTTCATCCCTGGTGCTAGCAAGAAGGAGCAAGCCCTATCTGTGGAAGCTGCTATGATTAATGGATTAGCCGCATTGAAGACTTTAACGGGCCTTTATTGTCTGGCTAAGTTTATTATTGGAAAAATAAGCGACTGGGAGGATGAATTGATTTTCATTCAGCTCTGGGATTATTACAAGAGCATTTCAACTAAATCTGAATTTGAGAATTCCATCTTCGAGTCAACATTGGATGAGTATAAGCCGTTGGTGCAAAAAATCCTTGAACGCTATGAGGTTTTTTTCAAGAAACAAATTAAAGAAGTGTTCAAACAGTATGTGAGTACTGTCGACTGGAAACATTCTACTGAAGTTGGAAGTGACATATCCCTTCATTTGGCAGGATTTGTTACAACAATAATTGCCTATTTATCCTACTTGAAGAAGAATTTGCCCGATATTGATTACTTCTTGTTGTCAGGAAAAGTATGTGATCTTATTGCGCTGACTTTGCTTGAATATGTGATAAGAAATAGCAAATTCAGCAAGGCAGGTGTGAAAAAGCTAACTGATGATTTTTCTTACTTGCAATTCCAGCTTGAGGATGTACTTCTTTTGGGATCTTTGGATCAATTCACCAATAAAGATAATACTCTTCTTCAAAAGGCTCATGAGTCGATTGAATTATTGGGTCACTTTGACGCCAGTGCAGCAAAGGTCATGAAGTCCCTGTTTGCCGAATCCGAAGGTATCCGGTCACAATTTACACGTGGTATTGCCAGCCTCACTGACGAGGATATTCGAGATTTACTCTATAGGATTGTATAAGTAGTGGAGCTGGAAGGGAAAAATCAACCATGGTATGGAATTTCAGCGAAGGCATCGATACGAAGAAATTTTTCGCATATCGGAATTGATTTTGGATTTGCGGGAATTAAATTTCGAATTATCTCAAAATTCAATTTTGGATTTGCTCGAAGCCAATTTTTCCCTGTTGATGCCATCTATTGATAAGTTATCTCCCCTCCCCCTCTATATACTGCCATCAAGAACGCTCTACAACAGGTTGTTCCATGTCACTCACGCGAAAAAGAGTATGCGATTTCAGCCAATAATATCTCACGAAGTATACTAACCCCAGCGTCTCATAGAGTCTCCGGTGCTCGCTAAGCGGCCCCTCCACAAGTACCTGTCCATCGCTAAACTCTTCAATGTCAAAGATGGTCAACACATCCTCCTACCCAGAAAACCGGCAGGAATAACAGTTGGACGGAGCAGTTCGTGTGACGTTAAACTATCAGGAAGTGATATTTCGTCCAAACATTGCCAGTTCTCGTTATCTATAAACAACAGAAAGGAGTATCTTCTTTTAACAGACACTAGTCTGAACGGGACCACAGTCAATGGCGAAACTTTAGGAAAAGGTACAACGATTCTTCTTCGAAGTGGTGATCGGATAGATTTTGCAGGAAGTTGCAAGTATATCTTCAGGTATCTTCTTGAAGACAAGGAGAACATCCCCAGATCGTTCTTTGATGACTACATTCTCCAACAGCAGCTCGGTACGGGCCATTATGCCATAGTTAAAGAAGCTCGAGACCGCACAACTGGGGATATTGTTGCTGTCAAGATATTTCATCCCAATAAAACGGGCGTTGTTGGGTCTGACGAAGAAGAAGCCAAGCTTCGGCAAGAGATGAACTTACTTTTGTCAATTAACCATCCAAACATTGTGAAATTCATTTCTCACTACGTGGAACCCATCAACGAATTCTCCTCGACGACTTATTTAGTCCTAGAAAAGGTTAATAGTGGGGAATTGTTTCAGCGGATCATCAACAAGCTGAAATTGAGACAAGAAGAAACAAAGTCATTGTACAGGCAACTTTTATGCGGTCTCAAATATTTGCATGAGAAGAACATTATCCACCGTGATATTAAACCGGAGAACATCTTGCTTGACATCACCCCAAAGAGTGATCCTCAGCAGGAGCCAACCGGCGCTTGGGACGAGAATGAGTACGATGTGCGCGTTAAAATCGCTGACTTTGGATTGGCGAAATTCATAGGAGAACGCAAATTCACTAATACACTCTGCGGAACCCCAGCCTATGTCGCGCCAGAGGTGCTAAACAACAACAGAAACTACTCTACAAAGGTTGATATCTGGCTGGCTGGTGTTCTTCTTTATGTTTGTTTATGTGGGTTCCCGCCATTCAGTGACGAACTAGCTCCTCCTTCTATGAGGGAACAAATTCTTATGGGAAAGTATGCGTTTTACTCTCCCTATTGGGACGAAATCAACGATAGTGCTTTGGACTTGATCAGTAAACTTCTTGTCGTTGACCCTCTCGAAAGATCTAGTGTACAACAGGCAATGGATCACTTCTGGTTCAGCGAGAGCAATACAGAAGGTGACAGATCAGGCTCCACCCAGGAGAGACCAACGTCAGACACCCAACCGATGACGCTTCTGCAGAAACACACCTCCACTTTGAATGCGGTGGATTCAAACATCCTGCTATAAAAAAACAATGAAGAATTCACAATTCACAATTCACAATCACTACATTGGATGAACGGCAAAAGCACTAGCTTTTGACATATATATGTACAATATGGGTTCAACAACCAGGGATAGTTGCAATCCCCTCTATCTTAGGTTGTCAGTATATGCAATCTTTATTTCGTCACTTCGTTTCTTCATGTTTTGTATCTTAGGCCCTCAATTTGGCTATTTCACTTTTACGTGTTTGAAAGAAGATATCGAGAAGAGTTGCGTTGGAAGATGCCATTTCCTGAAACTTTTCAGGCAATTTCAGTTCATGCATTTTCATGACTTTATCGAGTTTGGCCTTCACACCTTCTAAGTTGGATAAGATCAGAAGAGCACTGGTAGTGTTTCCAGTTCTGACATGCGCGTCAAACTGGCCCACTAAACATGATAGGTCGCTATTAGACTCCACACCTAGTCTGAACCATTGTAAAGCCTGAGGAACGTCATCAAACACATTCAACTCCAAAAACCCCAAGGAAGGAAAACTCTCTTGAAGACCTCTAGAAGCACTGAGCTGTAAATGATATCTCGAGAGCTCGGGGTCTGTGATGGTATAGAGCTGTCCCAAATAATAATGAGCTTTCACGGTGTGAGAATCAAGCTCGCCAAACTTGATTGCCTTGTCAAAGCATAGTTTTGCCTTGTTCAAGTCCGGGCGTGGACTCGTATGCTGATAATAATAGATACCCAAGTTAGAGTAAACATGGCTAGCTAAGATGGTATCATTCTCTAGCTCTAGAAACTGGGTCCAATATTCCGCAGCTTGGTCATATAGTTTCTTCGATAACGCTAGGTCTCCGGCCAATTTGAACACAAGAGGATGCTTCAAGTCACTAAGCTGTCGTATGAGCTCTCCGGCATGTTTAGCGTCTTCTTTGGACGTTTGTTTCAGTTGAATTGCTTCAAACGCTAACATCGCTATTGCATCGTTGTTACCTAGCTCTGCAGCCTGTTCCACTAGCTCGTTCTCTAAGTCAACCAAGTCTCGGTTGACGGCTTTCGAAACGGTTCGAATATCATGCAAAATTGATCGAATCATCATCAAATCGGCATGGGTGGCAAATTTCGGTAGCCTTATCTGATCTGGCTTGTCTAAGTTTCCATAGATGCTGTTGAGCACTATCATCACCTTCTTGTAGGCAAGTCTAGAATCATTGTCGTACAAAAGTCTGTTGATGGTTTTTTTCTTTGGGAGAATATTCACAAGATTGGGTCTAGCTGTAGTCAGTGCCCACCTTCGACCAATGGAAATCATTCCTTGTGCCCTTTCAGTGTGGTAAGTTTTGGGGGCCTAGTAATGCCATTTTCTGTGGTGTGCACGTGACCAAATTTCAAAATATCAGGAGAGTGATTTTCCCATTTTCAAAAAAATATTGGCCTTTAAAATTGTTTGAAAGATCTTTTAAAAATCGCTGAGAAAATCTCTGGAGAATCCGCAGTTGGTATAGTTCCTCTATTAAGTTTATTACATCTTTTGACATGCAAGAAGGCTCTTTCATGAGACATCGTAGTAGAGTCACTACGCGTTGCCATTGTAATCGATAAATGTATCAACGTGATTTGTAGAACCAATTGCGTTTGGCGTGGCTGCAGCATTAGATAATGCTGGGCTATCTGCATTGTGTTGGTAGTCTCCAGTCATATCAATATCGAAACCATAGTGATTATTGCCTGAACCCTCAAAATGTGTATTATCCACGGCCATTGATACTGGGTACAGAGTCTCATAAATCCTCCTAACAGTATCATTTACCCCATTCGCATCTCTCCTCTCGGGACCTTTATCTAGGCCCCCGTCCAGAGCGGTGTAAGAATGAATATTCGAGGACGGAGTATGGATTAGATTGTCTTGATGAGCATTGTGCGATGGAAGCATGTTATTTGGAGTTGCTGCCGATGAAAAAAAGTCGGGAGTCTCAGTGAAAAGTTCGCTGTATGTTCCATCTGGTTTGCGGTGTCCTTCTTGGAAGCTTTCGTGATCAAGACTATCTGGTGCGAGACGATCAAAACGATTGTTATTTTGGGCCGCAATTCTGGTATCCATTTTCGGTTCATGGTTCTCGAATTCCGGTTTCAACTCATAAGCAAGATCCCCTGGAGTTGAACCGCTCCAACTTTGTATATCATGTTTGATTTGGAAGTCGTTCTTCGCCCGATGATCCTCGGTAAGATCTAGGAAATCCTTAGTGTTAGAAGCTGAGCGATTCTCAGAATGTCCATAAGGCGTATCAGAGTTGGTTGGAGTCTGGGATTCGTGAATTTGACCAGGTTTAGGACCACTACCACCCAAAGGTGCGGACGGTATGCTCAGGAAAGTGGAATTAGGATGTGTTTCTTGAGAATTTTCCATCAAGAATATTTGAAGCACTTCGAGTGATGGTTTTGTGCCCACTAAGACATGAGGGATTTTGTCTCCACCTGCTGAATAAAAAGCATTACTAACTTGTTGACCTTCCGAAAAGTCTTCACAAATAGACCATTGATTTAGATCTGCATGTATACCATTGTAGAAATAGACAGAAAACTGGGGCTTGTGTTCCAAGTTGATACGTAATTCGATTTCATCCTTATTGATGCTATTGTCCATTAGTGACGATGACAAGACTGCGGACACGGGATAGAAAACCCGAAACAAGATTCGAGATTCAGGAGTTGTAGCTGAAAAGAAATAATTGATTTCATTATTCTTCCGAGACAAAACCACCAGCAAGTCCACATCGGACATGAATCGCTTAACACAAAACGGGGCTAGGTTCACAGAAGACCGTATCAATTCTGGATCATTGTTCCCCGTTTTCACCCGCTGCCATGATCCTACAGAAAGTGACGAACAGTCTATGAGACTGTAGACGTTGAGAGGAGAACTATGCGTTTCTGAGGTTGGGTTCGAGGCAGCAGCATGAATGTTTGTGTACAGATTGGATCTTGAAGAAGCATAACTTCGATTTTCCGAATTAATAGGAAAATTCGAAGTAGGACCAGAGCTTGGAGATTTTGGGTTCTTACCCAACCTATCAAGCTTCCGGAGCTTTGCACGTCTGTTTTGGAACCAGATTCGTACCGCCTTCTCCGACATTCCAGTGTGTTCACTTATCTCCTTTCTCAGGTCTGTTGATGGGTTCTGATTAACCTCAAATTCTTTTAGAAGGTATTCAAGCACTTCCCCGGAAGCACGGGTTCTTTTCAACGACGAGTCTTCAGACATTGGGAGCCACGAGATTGAAACGATTGAGTAATGCCAAAAAAGCTAAGGAAATATCCAAAATGAAGAGCTAAGACGTGAGAATAGAAATGAGAATCCCCAATTTGTCCTTTTACTCCTGGGATATTCGATGTAATACCGGGGAAATTTGTTATAATACTAGGGAACTTTGAGGTAGGAGCCACTCAACGCCAATTGGTTAATAGAATAAAATTAAGGATAGTTATTTAACCAATGCGAAAAAGAAAAAGGTTCTCGGCGAAAAATCCGAGTGTAAAAGAACCTTCTCAGTTTGTGATAGAATAATTGATAATTTGAAAAAGGATGAAAACGCAAGGTGAGAATGCAGGTGTTGTGTGCAGGTAGCCAGGCAGGTCAATTCATTCATAGGCTTGACCTTGTGATTATAGCTTGAGTAGTGCTGTCTTGTCAGTCATGGACTCAATATCTTTGCGACCATGGCCCTAAAATGTTGAAAAATTATGCATTATTTTGCTCTGCTTTGTTATTGTTTCTTCCTAATCGGGTTATTCGAGCTCGCCAATGACGTTAAGCCAATAGTTTCGATTGTAGACGATTAAATTTCTCAGCCCCATGTGTCTAATACTGCAAGAAGGACTTACAAGCCAGAATCCAAGGCGACAGAAAGTGGGACCATTTGAATTTTGATAATTCCACTTTGATTCGTTTTGAGTGTGTTTTTTGGTTTGGGCGTTAATTTTGTTATAATGATCATCAGGTTTATCTTTCTATCAATCTTCTAACTTTTTGGCACTTTTAAAATTTTACCTGTTTGGGACAGTGTGCCGCCATATATTCCTATAAGAAATAGACCTAAGGCGATCAGTCCAGTGTTTTGATACCGAACAGTTAAGCAGATTTTGTGATTGAATATATAAAGGGCGTTGTTCAATGTTCTTTATGGATGGAGAGGTGGAACAATGAGAAGAAAAGATCGTAATTTAAGATACACAATTACAGCAATGACTGAAAACCACCATGACATTACTGTGACATTATAGTTACCGAAGCAAAACAAATTTCTCCTGTTGGTTTTGTTTCTTATCTTTTGTCTTTCGTCTCTTGTCTTGAATTAGATTCATATTAAGAACCTGCTTCACAAAGTTCCTGGATCAGTTTCACTCTCAAGAAAACAATCAATCTTGAAATTCTTTATGGGCATTTTATTACTTGAAATGGTTCTATGGAATGTCTGAAATTTGTCAGTTTGATTTGGCAATGGAATGGGTATTTAATTTGTAACAGGTATTGTAGCTAAGATCAGCTGAAAAAATCAACTATTGGAAAAATAAAAGTCAGCTAGTGTGAAACACTGTTAAATTGATTGAGGGCTGACTATTTCTTTTGAATCATTATTGCTAGTAGAAAGGTTCTTAAAACTTCTTGGAGTCAAGAGTGTAGAAAAAGAAAAGTCTCTGACTTCATTATTAAGGATTGGAAAGAAGTAACTTAAGAAAATGGGAAATAATCTATCCTAATATCCGTTTTTAAAGGTTCCATTCAGGTTTGCTTCTGGTTCAGTTTTCTTACTAAACAGACAATCGACTTGAGGAGCCTTATCTGCAATACACCCAGACTTACTATTGTTAACCTTGGTACATTAATTTCTAGTCGTATAAATGTATAATTATTGTATTGTTTTTGTATGGTTGAAAAACGCCACTTCACTGATTTGTGCAAGTGAGTTCCAAGTTGCTACTAGCTCAAAAACAAATATGCAATTGTATCTTAATGAAACATAAAAGGCCATATTTTTAAGAAAGATTTTTCTTTTATCATCCTCGGACAGCATTTAGTCTAAAAGCTGCCAGGTAAATATGTAGAACTGCTTTGGTAAGAAGTACTACTCTATTCGTATATGACAGCTCTGATGCTCAAAGCGTCTTCTTCATTATAAAGGACACAAAACTTTGTAATAGAAACCAAAAGAACAAAAATCATTATTCAGTTTAGCTGATCATATCACAAAGAGTGACTTTGAAAGAAGACACAGTACGATCTTTAGTCCCAACAGCTAGTACTTTCAAAGGGAATATTAACTTTTCCTTGATTTATATCTGAAATTTGTAACTAATTTCACAATATCTAGTACAGCCCATGAGAGTTTCGATGAATTTCGTGATGGATAAATATTGGTTATGCAAGCTCTAAACCCACTCAATCGATAACAACGAAATATAATTTGTTTCCACCAGTCATCAATTCATGTTTCTCAAAATATTGTATCCAAAATAGTGAAACTGAGGCTGTTCATTTTCACTGCTGTAATAGCAGCTAATAGCTTTTGAGACAGTACAAGTAGACTGATACCCGAATTGACTCAATTCTAGTTTTTTGGTTCTTTTCGTCTCTTCGGTTCTTGAATCCCAATGCTTCACCTTCCCTAAATTCCAAGAACTATTTAACTGCATCTTTTTTGATACCCATATGAAGCCTATAGCGCTATAACACTTCAAGACTTTCCAGACCACTGCAGCCTACAACAATGAAATAATCGAAGTTTAATTCTCAAATATCAGAAATATGAATTGTTGAATATTATAGGACCCCTCGTGTGCATTTCTCCGACTTTGCAATCTACAATTCAATCCTGTATATTATAATATGAAGCCTGCAGATACACTATTCTTCCAACTTAAATTATTCTGTAGACCTTCTTCAAACCTATTGCAGATTTACGAGGATCATCCTGCACTAGCTAATTATCATAATATATAAATATAAACTATTTCAGAAATTCCTTTTATCAAACCTGCTTTCAAGTTTTGAATGAAACTTTTTTCTGATTAAGTTTTGTTTCCAGTTTTGTCACTTGGGCCTTGTTTCGCCATGTTTCATTAGCTCAAACTATATCTCCAGACACAATAGATGTTGACAGTGAATCGAAAACACCTCACTTGAATGTTCTCATAGATTTTTCTTATTACAACTTTGGAGAGCAGGTTTTATAATTTGAGGTTCAAAAATTACGATGTAAACGATACAAGCACAAGCATCTGATGTCATCCTCTGTACATCTTCACATTGCAGACAGCTATCAATTTTTCATTCATTGGCCGTCATTTAAGTATGCTATAAAACCGTTTCTTATTCCTCTGGTCACTAAGTAATGGTGGGTTAAATTGAACTTCAGTTGGTATCGTCTCTTCAGTATTCTGAATTTTCCCTAGGTACCTGTCCCATCAAATCAATCCAGAATCGAGTCAGGTATTTAGAAATGGAAACTATTACCTTTTCGATGATATTTTTCTCGATCCAATCACAGTTACCTTGATCGAGTTGAAAATAATACATCATATAGTTTCGAAAAAGAAAACCATGCAAGCCACCAGAAACTAGATGATCAAAAGCCTTGTTCGTGGGCTATTTGCGATCTTCAACCATTTAATTTCCATTTCTTTGACTCTCAGCTTTGCAAATACGCAATCTTCGTTCCCTCACGTGCCATTATTTACAATAGGATGTCTTCCACAGTCAAATCTTCGAATGCTGCAAAACAATGTTTCACGTTTCTCCAGTGTTTGGTGATGGGTTCCCATGCCAAATAATGCTTCTGGAGCATCTCCAACAACGTCAAGTTATGTATGTGCTTGATATGCATCATATCATTAAGGAGCCCTCTCACACACCATGGCAAATGGTATAGGTTTTTCTCCATATCTCCTGTGGGAAAATTGGTCAATGTCTCTTTAGTGTCTCTTCTTTGTCTTACACTCGTAGTCTCAAGAGCAAACCTGATTCCAGCCTCATATACAGAATCGTCATCATGGATGCTACCATGTGATCCATTTACCTGAGTTGCAACTTGGATTATCTCCAGCAAAAACCAAAGCAAACTATGATCACCATGACCAACATTTTCCATTGTTAGAACTATGGATATTAGTCGAGTAATAAACGTTGGGACCTCTGAGCTTTCATTAACATAAATGCATCTGTAGATATTAGGATGACTTACATGTTGCCCCAAAGACGAACATAACGGAACAAATTGATCACTTATGGATCCTGCCAAAGTGATCTTAACATTATTCGCACACAAGCATTGGAAAGCTTCTTGTAAGGAACTTCTAATGGCTGATGTGGGTTTCTGTAGTTCGAACAATTCGTTAATAATTTCATTCTCACTCTGCGTATATGCTCGAATAACAACTTTTGTGTCAAGACCAATGTATGGTCCCGATAAAGCTCCAGCAATGCTCAAGAGTCCAACTTTCTTGTTTGATAAATCAAAAGTTTTAGTCTCGACCAATTTTTGTACAAGCAACAAGGCGGTAGGTGAGGCAATAGAGTTAGAAACAAAGAATACAAAATCTGCTTCGTTGATGGCCAGTGCCCAGGTTTTTAGAAGTTCGTAAGAATGTTGCACCCTCGATTCTATGGTGCCGAACCCCTCAAGGGAAATGATTTGGATATCTCCCGTTCTGGCATATTTTTCATCTAGCCAAGATCTGAGAGCCTCCAGTGCTTGTTCAGCAAACTTCTTAGAGTTTCCTGTGCTTTGTCCAATGATGAGCTTAACAAACTTTGTTGGAAGAAAGCTGTGAAGAGAGATTACAACCGCTTTCTTGGAAACTCTTTTCTTTTTTGAAGAAATGGAACTTTTTGTTGATGAGTATAAATGTTTTTCAGAAGTCTTGTCACCATAAAGCATTGCCTCGCCAAAGAGTCTTAACTTTGTGGATAGAGTAATAACTCTAAAGTTTTCACTAATGTCGGGCAAAACAACACTAAAGTCGTTTTCATTTGCAACATTTTTTCCACTTCGTATCGACGAATTCGATGACATTATTTCATTTGTGGGTTGCTTGACTGCCATTTGCTGCAACTGGGTCGAAGAGGACAGAGTCTTTCGATTACCATTGGACCATCCGTTCCTGCTAGTATCTACTTTCTGCTCGGAAGAAGAGTAAATAGGAGGAGAGTTGTTACGAGTAACTTTAGCATGCGCGATGGATTTCTCGAAGTACTCATGAGCAACTGTTGGCTTCTTTTTGTGATTATATTTCACAGGACGTACTGCAGAGCTAGTGCCAGAAACAGATAGTTCTACATCTTTTGTTCCGTAATGGCCAGATATAGCGTAATGGCATGAGTCTCTTGACGTTTCCAAAGCTAGTTTTGCTTCTCTGAAGAGCTCAGCTGTAGATTGGTCCTCGACGTCGCTTTCCAGGTCAGCGGTTTGTTCCTGTTGAGACAGGAACCACAGAAACCAACCATTTGAGGTAGATTCGTCGATCTCTTTGTGTTCAGGGGAAAGTTTGTTGGCGCCTTCGTCGTTGGAGAGTCCTGTAGAGCTAAGGACTCTAGACCACCACCACCAATATGAGTCGTCAGTTTTCAAAATTTCCTGATTTGCCGTACCATTATCATGTGGTTCAGTTGAAGTCAGATCATCTGTATTTTTCCAAGACCATATACTAGTACGAGCTGGACCAGCTGGACCAGCTGGCTGGGGCTGGGGCGTACTCTGAGAAGGTGCGAGCTGTGAGGAAATCAACTGCGTCGACGAATCTGGCCTGGTCTTATTACTCAGCCACCATGAGTTGGACCCTGTCTCATTCATTCAGTTCCGAATCCACTTCTTCACTGCTAGGATGACGAAGATCGCTGTTAAACAACAATAGAAGGTCTAAGGAACTAATAAGATTAATCTACTGATATTGAAATTAATAAGAATTGCTCTTTATTAATAAGAATTCCTCTTTATGACCTGGATCGATTGAGTTATTTGGAGTGAGGTGATCAATTCTATTGCTTATCTGTTATTGGTAGTAGTTGATGTAGAGTATAAGTGGCAGATACTATGTTATCAGAAGTTATCAGAGGGGTTGCACCGATGGGATATAAACACGTGAAGAATATAATCAACAAACTTTTAGTCACGATAAAAAATATCTCTATTGGAAATTATTCGATTTGTCGATTCTTTAATAATTGAACCTCTTCTTGGTATTAGTCTTGTTGCAGTCAATGGTTATACTGTTTCAGTTTCGATGCCTTGAGCTGAAACAGTATGGGATATGAGCCATTAAACAAAAAAGAACCATGAAGCAAAGAGAGTATGATCAATAAGGATTTATATTCACCTAAAATCAATGAAATTTTATAAATTTTCATGTTTCACTCTATTGTTCTGACTCTCCAACTCTGGCTCTGACTCTGGGTGGGTAAATTCAAATAAAATCTGGGTTGCATTAGACGTGAAACAGACTATACTAGTAGATTTATGGATAATATGGATGAAACAGCAGATTTGGGGTAACTTGTATCGTCGTGAAAAGGAAAATAATCACAAAGAAACCATTTTTAGAGGTCAATTTTCTTTTACTTATTCTTCTTTTGTTTTTGTTTTCTTGTTCTTTTTTTATTCCTTTCTGTTTTGTTCTTTTCTTGGGATTCTCACTTCCCCCACATACTTTTGATAAGGTACTCTGTCATACTCCAGCTTAAACGCCAGATTCTTCAATGCTGGACCCTTGGAAAGAACTACTGGATCGTCTTGGAAAACGTGATAAAGTGGAAAAAAATGACGTCAAATACTTCGAGGCTTTTTCCCAATTGGCCCGTTTAAGAACTACTACATCAGACGCAAGCCTAGATAAGCTAGTCAGAGAAAATTGTGAAATCAGAGAAGAAAATGAAACCCTAGTGTCAAGACTCAATACTCAAACTGTGAGGTTGGAAGCTGCTAACGGGCAAATAAAGGAACTTCACAATACAATAAAAGGTCAAGACTCGAAAATGACAAAACTACAAAACAAAATCAGCAAACTACTACAGGAGTTGGCCGAGAAAAATCGTCTGTTCGAGATACTAAATGATGAGCATCTCATAGCGCAGATTCAATTGAATGTTTTGAAGGAAAGAGTTGAAAATAATTGACAGGAAAATACTAATTGACATGAAGTCAAAGATGATTAAGAAATTGGTGTAGAGAAACGCTTCCAATGAGAATTAACGAAAGGATGAATGAAAGAATGAGAGGAAGAGCGTTAATAAAAGGTTGAAAGAAAGAGTAGTTTTTTGACTTCTTAATACTACAACCAAGTTTAATCAACATTACGTTTCATTCATTAAATGGTTACTCTATAACTAAATTTACTTGGTGGTGTCAACAACGTATCTACCCAAAATCTTACCCTCCTCCATTAACTTGTAGATGCTTGGCAACTCGGATAAACCAACAACCTTGATTGGACATTTGATTAAACCTCTGGAGAAGAAGTCAATGGCCTCGGCAGAGTCAGCTCTGTTACCGACGTAAGAACCTCTGATGCTCACAGACTTGACAACAGCCTCAAAGACAGGTGCAACAACCTTAGCGCCAGCTGGCAAACCGACCAAGACGACGGTACCAGTAGATCTGATGAACTCGACGGATTGAGAAATAGCCTTCTCGGAAACGGAGACATTAATAGCACCGTGTGGACCACCGTTGGTGGCCTCAATGACATCCTTTACGATGTCCTTGGACTTGGTGAAGTCAATAAACTTCTCAGCACCCAAAGACTCACAGAAGGCCTTCTTCTCGTCACCACCATCGATACCGACAACTCTGTAACCCATGGCCTTGGCGTATTGGATAGCCAAAGAACCCAATCCACCACCAGCACCGGAAATACAAACCCATTGACCTGGAGATAATTGGGCAGTTTTCAAAGCCTTGTAGACGGTGATACCAGCACACAAGATTGGGGCAACCTCAGCCAAGTCGGTTCCTTGAGGAATCTTAGCAGCTTGGACAGCATCAGCAGTAGCGTATTGTTGGAAAGAACCGTCGTGTGTGTAACCAGACAAATCAGCCTCGGCACAGTTTGGCTCGTCACCGTGTTGACAGAACTCACAGTTCATACAAGAACCGTTCAACCACTTAACACCGGCATAGTCACCGATCTTCCAGCCCTTGACGTTCTCACCCATGGCAACAACAACACCGGCACCTTCGTGACCACCAACCAATGGCAACTTAGTAGCCAATGGCCAGTCACCCTTCCAGGCGTGCAAGTCAGTGTGACAGACACCAGAGTACTTGATGTTGATCAACAACTCAGTTGGCTTTGGGGTTGGAACAGCAATATCCTTGTACTCCAATGGACCACCGTTGGTCTCGAAGATAATAGCCTTTTGTGTTTGGGGGATAGACATTTCTTGAATTGTTTGTTAGTGTTTTGGATTGTATTTGCTTGTGAAAGACAAAAGACAATGTTTGATGGGGAAAAAAGTTTCCATCCAAGCGAACTGGTCTACTATTTATATTCCGCTCATCCACCAGTCAATGCAAGTATTGGCATTCATTATAAGGTAATAATGAAGCTGCCTGACGCATGGGCATATACTCGGGTCTTGTCGGATAATTGTGGGACACGACCCTCTGTGGGCTGCAACTCCGAAACTGTGTAGAAAAGTCCACCAGAGTGCACGAAACAGGGTCAAAATGCACCGAACATTAACGTTATGAAACGGTTTCATTTCTATGTACAAACTTGGGTTCAATTAAGTGTCTAACTGCAAAAACCACCACAGTAAGATGCCAATTCTTCATCTAATGGCTACTGATGCCAGCGTTCAAATTGGTTATGAGCCTTACATGTCGATGCAGTTGGGTGTATAATCAGGTGATGCATGATCTATATGCCCGATTTGCTTTAATACAAAGATATGCGTTAACAGGGAACAGCAAGAATATCAGGCTTCCAAAGTATATCAACAATAAAAATTGACTTTTCTAGTAATGCGAGCAATATTTATGTCTCGCTCTGCCCCGCATTTCTTTCTAGCCATGGAACCTGCAAACGCCCCCTGATTTCTCGTAAGTTTCTAACAGTGGAGGGGCAAATGTTTATGTGGGATACTTTATTCACTGAATCAGTTGATTAATAATGGCTATTCTTATCAAGAAAGAATTTTTCCGGCTAATAAATTTTTCATTCCTCACTTTTGTTAGGCGCAATTCCAATACCTGCTCTATTCAAATGACCCGAACCCTACGGCGTCGTAACTGCATACCATAATATATGGCCCTGTATGCGCTTATGCATTAACAGGGACCTTTCAAGTTTTTCAACTGCATTATTCAACCTTGCAAAAAACCACGATATCTCCTTGGCGACGAGAATCCCAATGGAAATATGAGTTGAAAAATCGTTGACACTCCTTATACTGTGGTAATTGCTGCTCAATGGTCAGAACCATTGGTTCGAATACTATGAGGTGTGATGTCCAAGGTCGTTTGAAATCTTGGAGAAATTTTACTGGATCATCAAAGAATAAGTCCAGTTCATCTCGATAGTCTGATATACTTTCATGAGTTCCGAAAGTAAGATGTAATGGAGGTTCACATGTTAGGAACCAAGAATTGTTCTGCAAACCTTGTCTATGGAGTACACTTTGCCAAGGTGTTGAATGGCAAGGTGTCAAGAATCCTATTGATTTGACTTCTTGGTTGTCCTTTAAATAATTTACAACCTCAATTTCTCCTCTTTCATGAATTCTTGTAAAAAAGAATGCCACTGGTATGTGAATTAGGAGGATAGCGAAGAAGATCGCTTTTCTCCAATTCTTCCAATGATATAGAGAGTCCAGGCATAACAAGAGCAAAATTGGATATATCGGTTGCAAAAAGCGGAACTCCTTGTGCTCAATGTACGAGTATATCGCTGTGACAAAGATCACATACCATACCAATGGGCGATATCTGTTGCGATAACAAGAGAAAAGAAACAATGGCAAATACATCATAAGCATTAAAGGAATTCCTTGGAACAAATAAAAATGCCAGGGAGCAGTTCCATAAAACAGCAGAAGATTCTTCATGACATTGAACTCCATGAATGTGTACAAGGGAAAAGTCCAATAGCCGTAAACATACCTGTCTGCTAGTGCTGAAATCAGTAGAACAGTAGCCAATACAAATGATAATGAGAGTAGCAAACGCATCAATCTCGAGAAGTTCTTGTAACTCTTAAGGAGCATTGTTGCACCTAGAATGCCCCACAAAGAAGCATTTGAAGGACGAATAAGACAGCTTGCAAATCCAAAGAAGCAGGACTTCAATAGTAACATCAATCTGTATTGATGCCACGGCCAATACGAAAGACCAATGACTGTAAAAAGGGTCTCCAAGTTGTTCAGAAACGATCTAGTCGCCACGTACCAGTTCCAGCTGGAACAGATTGACAAAATCAAGGTGAATTTTGCCTTTTTCTCGTTTTTCCAATAGGCTCGGGCAAATTTGTACGTGTAATAATCTGTAAGGGTAGCGATGGATGCACCAGTGATCTTGGGTACTATTTGAACAGCCACATGTTCAGGTGTAATAAAAAGAGCACATTTGTATCCAATCGCATATATTAGCGGATGAATAGAAGAGCGCAATGCCTCTTTCCACTCCCAAGACCAATATCCATAGCCAAAAACGAGATTGTGTGCTACCTCAAGACATTGGAAGAACTCATCTGGCTGAAAAAAAGTTCTTGTAGTGAAGGCATTTATTAGGCGTATCACCGATAGGACCACAAAAAGCTTCAAGTACATTTCTTCGAAAAACCAGTCCACCGGCTCGATTGTTGGACTATTTTTCAAACTTTGAAGAGGTCAAGATGTGTGAGTCCGAGAACTTGCAAGGGATCTCCAGAGGATTCTTCAGAGTTTTTATTGGCTTAAATCGGGCCCTAAGTCAATGGATCGCCATATAAATGGAGAAAAAAATGCTCCTTTGATTGTTTCAATCTCGATCCCACTCCATAAATACACTGCTTACTCTGCAGTACCACCCATCAGCTATTGAATTCAAACTTATTGAAAAAACCCAACTTGGATAACACCAACTGGGATAATTAAACTAGGAAAACCTAGTAAAACCATCGCCACTAATATAATTGTCATATTTAATATAATTATCACACAATTCGTTTATTAAAACTGGAATAATAATCACAATTAAATGAAATGGATACCACAGATCTCATGGCTCAATGCTGCTGGAACCTACAGCAAAGTCATCTAAACATTTCCAAACATGACTTATCTTTGGCGAAAAAGCACTGCGTTAAGGCAACCGCGTTCATAAATGAAGCATTACAAAGTGAGAACCGTTTTCTTGCACCTGACATTGCTAGACTTGCAAAGTTCACCATCAGTTTCTCCAAAACCTTGTCTGAAAAGGGACTTTCCAGTTTGCTGGCCCAGGAAAAGCTTCAATGGCTCTCCTCCAATAACAGTGGGCGAGACTGGTTCCCGGTTTTGAACTTTGGCACTCTTAAAAGCACCGCAGTAGCTCCCTATCAATTGGTGGATGATGAGAAGCTCAAGCTTCCGAAACTTTCACTGGATTTTGCAGTTGAGTTTAATGAAACGGTGGCCAGGCTCTCCATTGAGAGACAGATCTCGGCCCTTAAGTTTGATGTTTGCAACAACCAAGCCATAAAACCTGGAACTTTGGCATTATCGGATTTATACCAAGACCTTCTTACAAATTGCTCATTTGTTCTGTCTCTCTTGTCTATAGCTGAGCTAGGAATGGAGCTGGATCTCCGTTCTTTGGTGAAATTCCATGGAAACTCCCGTGCCAAAGTTGAGCTTTTTTTCAATGGATCCAAGCGAGAGATTCCAATTACAACCCGCTTACCTTTTGTAGTACCTCCCCATGATTCCCGAAGCCTACATGTGAGAAGTCTTACTAGTGAGGCTCTAACATGGCCAGCGATTCTTGAGAAAGCCTTTCTCATTGCTCTGGGTGAAGATTATACCTTCAGTGGGTCAAATATGGCCCAAGATACCTATGCATTAATCGGCTGGATTCCTGAGATTCGGAAGATAAGCGATAGTACCATTGAAGAAATCGCAAAGCTTTGGAAACTCAAAACAAATGGAATGGTGACTTTGGGCTTGGGAACAGGTCCAATGTCCGAAAAACTTGCTGAGCAACTTGAGGTAGTGCCAGAGCATGATTACGTTTTGAGCCATTTCGACGACGAAACCAAAGTCTCGACTTTACGAAACCCATGGACCGCCGAAACTCTTATTGAAAAATGCATGCAAAAACGTTTGAAAGTCGATCTCTCCCTTCTCGGCCAATTTTCATATCTTTACATTAATTGGAATCCAGATTCATTTAAGTCATGTTCTGTAACGTTCCCTTGTGCGTCACTGAATTGGCCGGATATTTACTTGGGAGATAAACCCCAGTATTTGTTCACTAATGAACTAGATGAGCCTCAGGAGGTGATTGTTTTATTGGAAAAATACTTCAAGACTGGAGGCGATATTTGTATATCCGTGTGGGAAGGATCACTGAACCTCATTTATACAACAACTCAGTATCCTTTAGTAGAAGGAGGTGCATTTCTGAATTTGGGTTTAGAATCTCTCAAATTTACTGCTGACCCCAAAACGCATTATATCGTGTCAGTATCAACACATGATAAAACATCTGCTGTCTGCTCCTTATCGGTCTTCAGCAGATTGGAAGGCTTTTCATTGAGTAGAGCAAAACCAAAGCTCTCAAAACGGTCATTACCAACAACTGGGAACTGGTTTGGTGCGTCAAAGGGCGGTAATTGGGGAAATGAAGCATATATTAACAATCCTCAGTACGACCTCATGATCGATGATCCAAATACTTCTCTCACTATAGTTCTTGCTTCTGAAAAGTCAATAGAAATAGCAGCGCATTTGTTTCACTGCGAACTGGATGGTGTTGGCAAAAGGATAAGGAGCTTCAACAAATCGAAGTTGCTCGCCAACGAAAGTTACACCAAATCTATTTTCTTTCTGCAAGTGGATAATTTGGAGCCAGGAAATTACAGAATCGTTGTTTCTGCTTTCGACTGTGAAGAGAATGATGAGTACAAGTTGGTTCTAGCTCACAATTCCAAAAGTGATTTGCAATTAGACCGAATTCCACAGGCACTAGGCACATTTGAGAAAGGCTTGAAATTTGAATGGAAGGGCCGAACAAGAACAAAATTTCTAGTTCGTTCTGAACATAATAAAACAATAACCACCTTCCAAATTCTATCTGGCAATCTGTCTCTGGTATTAGGTGCATATATTCCAGCTGTCCGTGCTTCCTTGTTCGATCTGATAACAGAAGAGCCGATTCTATTAGCCAGTGAATGGAATGATAGTCTATATGGTGTCTTTTTGGATTGTGAAATTCCTCACTGCGACCGTGACTATATCCTACTTATTGAGCGATTTGAGCCGGGGGAAGGATATTGCAGGTTAAATTTTGGGAGCGGGAATCGCATACTGGTGAAAGAACTCACTAAGTAGTCAAAAAAACACTCCGTTCATTGGCCTGAAGAGTATTGAATTATTCCTATAGTCAAAGGCAATAGCACACGAAACATGCTTTCAAGAACTACAAGTCAGAGTCGAATGATTCAGCTGAAAAATTCTTGAATTAAACTATTTCGATCGGCTTCAATACTTAAGTTGACATAAGTTCACATAAGTTGCCTCAAGCTTGTTCCAGACACTGCACCATGCATTGAATCTCTTTAACGAAACATTACCATCACGAAGTTCAAATGACTAACATAATCACAATCAAATTCGAATGCAAAATTTCGTGGATTATTCCCAAAATTGAAAATCTATTACAGATTTTTTAAACAAATTGATTCTTGTTTTTGGTCACGTGATATCTTCACCTACGTGTTCCGAGTCGACTATATGTGAATCCAAGCAACACAATTGTTTCACAGTAGCAAAATGAAGCATTGGACCCCGTTTCTTTTTCTCTCGTTGTTTTGGGCTCTGGCTCTTGCTGCCTATTCTAATAGTGAGATGCTAGCACTCACCAAGAGCCTGGGAAAAGGGTATATTACACTTTCAGATGCTACTTATAAGAAACATTTGTTTGGACACAGGGATTACGACGTGATTTTATTCATGACATCAAGATCCCCACAACTCAATTGTGCTTTGTGTCAAGAATTTGCTCCTGCCCTTGAAGCAGTAGCCCACCTGTTTGCCAGTAGCTACCCCAATGGAGTCAAAAGTGGAAAGAACTTATTCTTCTTGTACTCTGACTTCATTGAAAACAGAAAATTGTTTGAATTGATGGGCTTAGATCTGATTCCAAAGATGTACTATTTGCCAGCTACCCCTGAGAATACCGGTGCTGATTCTTTCAACTCCCAATCAGAACAGTATCCATTTTACCAGGGAGACTTTGTTCAGCTCACCAAACAATGGGTGGTCAAAATGAACGGCCATGAATTCCAAATTTTAGTGCCTACAGACTATGCAAAGATGGTGTTCAATGGTTTGGCTACGTTCTCTATCATCCTTTTGTTTAAGAGATTCAGGGGCCATATCTTCGCTCTCTTCCTGTCCAATTTGATTTGGGGTGCAGCTACTATACTTTTGGTGTTGCTTTTCATCTCGGGGCAAATGTTTAATCAGATCCGTTCCGTACCTTTCATAAACGAAAGGGGCGACAAGCCTGAGATCATTTCACCAAACGCTCAAATGCAATTTGGTGTCGAAACGCAAATCGTGTCGACTTTATACGGGTTATTGGGTGTTGCATTTATTATTTTGGTTAACCGGGTGTCTTCTATCAAAAATGCCAAGATCCAATTCTTTGCTGCGATGATTGTCAGTGCTCTCTTATATTTGCTATACTCTGTGTTCTTGTCGGTCTTCAACATCAAGTACCAAGGGTACCCTTACATGCTACTCAATTTTTTCAAATTGCAGTAGTCGTGGATGTGCCAGGTGCTATGTTCCAGGTGCTAGGTGCTAGGTGCTAGGTTCTAAAAGAATGCTTCCGTTATTAATACATAGGATAGTAGAGACATACCTATCAACACATCAAACCTATCACCACATCAAATAAAGAATATACTGATATAAAATACTTCATAGATAAAACCGCGCGGGCTTTCTTTGACCAATTCTTAACCTTTAATATTGATCATTCCCTGCAATTGCTCATCCTGTTATTGGGCAATTGTTTCTTCAAGAACTTGAAGTCGAGGCTCAATCAGATCAAAAATCTTCTTGACTTCGTTTATTTTTTTGCTTACGGTTTTTATTCTAGCACGCACTTGGGCCACATTGAAGTCCCGCTTCTTTGCTAGCTCGAGTTGCTCATTTAACTTCTTTTCGATAACTTCCAACCGATTTAGGAGTAGCTGTTGTGAATCATGCAACAGTAAGAAAGACTCTTGTAAATTATCTAGTGACTCGGACAAGAAGAAGTGAGTTACTAGTTCAATGGGGTGGAGATCACCCAATTCGCCCGCTTCACCGGCTTCACCGGCTTCACCTGATTCTGAGGTCCTTTCGTCAATATTCATGGCAACAGTATCAGAAGTTGTGGGGATCAACCGATCCTTGAAGAAGTACAAGAAAATGGGAAATGGAAATAACTCAATTACAATCTTTGAGTGTTAGAAAAACGTTTTTGATGGGCTCAAAATAATATTTCTCATCTTTTATATTTTTAACGTGGGTTTGTAACTTTTTGTTTCTTACCCTCAGGACCAAAGGAAATTAGAAGTACATCACCACTATCTACAATATATTGCAAATACATCAATCAACAAACAGAACAAATACAGAAATACAGAAATACAATCACAGTTTTCCAAACGAAATAAATCAAGCACTTCAATTAAATACATTATTTTAATATCAATCTCGTATCAATCTCGTATCAATCTAATATCAATCAAAGCATTAGTTTCAAACCAAAGGCATATTTGCAACCATCACTTGATTCAAACTAATATGAAGAATATAACAGATAACAGAAGAATATGAACTCATACGAATATAAAATCAATGTTTGACTTCAAACTTTCAAATTTCAAATTTGTATGTTTGAAACTAATTTAAGTTACTTTGCTTGCCCACAATTGTTGATCATTATGTATGGACATCATTATCAGTTGTCAAGTGTAAACACAGGGCTTTTCCGCCAAAAGACATAGAAAGACATACAATAGAACGGTTCCCTCCGAGAAAAACAAAAAAAGCATACATACAACACGAAACAAAACTCGATAATTCAACTGAATCTGTTAGTGAAAAGAACTACACCTGCTACACTACAATGGTATCACAGCTACATTCTGGGGCCAGGATCCTAGAAAATGCAACGATTATCTTAAACTCGTCGATCGAATCGTTGAACTCCGCTACAAAAGATACAGAACGAATCAAGAAAATATTACGAACAGAACGTGTTTTTGGTCTTGTCCCTGAAAAAGATGTTGTTTCTGCAACAACATGTCTGGAAGCAGATGCACATCCGCAAATACGCTATCTTTTGACAAAGGTAGAGCAAGAGGTTGGAAAATTGAGACGCAAAAACAGCCTCTTACAAAGCAAGCATAGACTACAGATGGCGCAACAGAGCACTTCTAATAATGTGCAAAGAAAGACAAATCACCAAGCGGATCCATTCAAAATTGGTCAGCTTAAATTCTTGCAACAGAAAAGAAAAAGACTCGCCAAATCTCTTGTCGAGGGAAATCAAGCTAGGAATACTAATGCGTTAGTAAAGGGGCCTGCTCTTGCTCCATCTTCCAGTTAATCCTTTTCTTTCATCTCCTTCCAGTTAATCCTATCTTTCATCAGTTTGGGGAAATCGAACACAAAATGCGGATATACGACTTTACAGGACGTCTTTTTGATATATGGTTGCTATTTTGGGTACTTGGTTATCATAATGACTATATACAATAAATTATTGATGAATCATACCTTCGCCATTCATCTTTTCCACCGTTTTCATATTGAGAAGCTTAGCCAATTCTCTTGCGAACTGAGTTCCTGCTTCTTCAACACTTGTTTCCTTTGGAGAGAGCTCCTGAACGGATGTGGCCTTCACATTAGGCAACCCACACATTTCTGTAGAGTTCATGAAGGAAAGGTCAGGTTTGATATTCAAACCAATCCCATATGAGGTAATTGCTCTTTGAATGTTACATCCCACTGAAGCAATTTTATTATTGGAAGAATTGACCCATACTCCTGGGTTTTCGGCTAAGTGGGTCTCAATACTATGGTTCTTCTCGAGTAAGTTCCGGACAGCCTTGAGCAAAACAGAATCAACATAGCATCTAACACTCAAGTTAGAAAATTGCTTTAGATCCAAAATGACATACGCAGTAAGCTGTCCTGGTCCATGCCAGGTAACTTGACCACCCCGTTCAAGTTGGTGATACTTGCATCCCAAATCCGAATATGTCCCGATTTTTTGAGGAAGCGAAGGGTCTTGTTTCATTTGCTTCCCACCAGTGAAAACCTTCTCGAATTGAAAAGTGAGCACAGTTGGAAAAGGTCTGACTTTTAAGATCTTGTCTATGAGTTCTTGCTCGTACGGAGCAACCTCAAACCCTTTCGCCTGAAGATCCCTTTGCAGTTTTTTAATTTTCGCTTCCATTTTTTTGAAGTCTAAGTTGGCAGCAACGATTGCCTGTTGAATACGTTGACCCTCTTCAAAAGAGGTGATTCCATCGAAATGGATATGTCTCAAGGTGTTATAATTCTCATTTAGTGGCTCAAATCTGGTACAGGAGTTGAGCCTTTTCGGTAGAAAAACTTGAGCTACCAAATTTCTTTTGTTCAACGCTATTTGTCTAAAAGAGAACATCAAAGATGTGGATTAGGATGGTTCACTAGATTCGTCTCTAAACGCGGGGCAAAGTAAGAATTCGAAAAACGCAGGAAATGAAACTTTATTCTATTGAGTTTTAAACTGGTTAAGTCTGACATTTGTCGAAAAAATAATCTTCAAATCGTCAAGTTTGAACTTCATCTTGCTTGCTTGCCTTGTCTTCGAAAGGGTTGACATCCTCAAACTGGAAAAATCAACATTTATTAGAAAAGATGAAATGACGTAATATTTTCCTCACAAAAATGACCTTTTAGAAAAATTTCCTTGATAAAGTTGTTTTGACTCCCCCACGTCGATGATCTTATCGCGCCAACTATCACCAAGCTGAAAACACAGTAAACGGATACCACCGGATGTCTTCGGACAATCAAAGAGTCCGTCGTCATGTGAACAAGTCTGCCAATTTTAAACAAAACAATGTAAGACTTGACCTACGCTCCAAAGGAAGACCTAGAAAAGCGGGACGAGAAGTCAATGTAGAGTCTCCTGAATTTCAACTTTTGGTCCGATTGTATGTCCCATCAAACCTGTTGATAACAAACAATAAGGTCGACCGCAATGAACTCATGATGTATCTTCCAATCATTGTAAATGATAGTCTTCGGGAACTTAATTACGAAATCCACATCTTTCTAAGCTGTATTGTATCCAAATACGTTCTGTCGTGGTATCCGCAAAAACTCAATACGGACGATACCGGTTTCATCTCTCGTGTTTATTCAATTCTTTGCGAGGTTGTCAAAGACTTCAGTTCCCGTGTTCTGACTGTCGTCGAAGGGCCTCTTATATTACACGCAATGAACGACATTGGCAGTCTTGTCGCTCGGCATGTTGAAAATTTTAGGATTGAGAACCATCAATTTCAATTCTCAAACCAAATTATGGAATATGAGAATGACATCTTGTACGATGAAAAGGATTACGAGAGCGTGAAGAGAAAGTTCTTGGCCAAGAACCATTTGGTGTTTCAAGAAAGTCAAGAGAGTACAACTGAACGGTTGTCTTTGTACTGTAGGATCCTAGCAATAAGAATAATTGAGATTATTTTCGAAGGGAACAAGGAGGCCGAACTTGATCTCTCCCCTATCGCTAGAAGTCTCGTTAGCTCTATCTTGGGTGATTTAGTGCTTAAGAAGGTAATCCATCTTCTATCTCGACCAGAGTTCCTACTCAAAAATGTGATTTTCAAGACCGCGAATAAATTAAACTGCACTGTTTCTATGAAAAAAACTAAAACGAACAACGAATCTGTTGCTCGTTCAATCAACATGATAGTGAGCACAATCATGCAGAAGATTATCAGATTCTTTTCGTTTTGGCAGAGTCATATACCATTGGAGGGTATTCCCACAATCGAGGAATACTTCTTTATCCCTCTTGCTGACTCAATATTTTGCATTAAACTGAGGAGACCTGTGATATCCTACTTCTGTGGTTTCACACTGTCTCTTATATTCGCCATATGGGGACTCAAATGCAAGCTAGAAAGTGTATGGGCAAAATTTATGCTACTTCAAATTTGGCAATCATCGGTTTTAGAAGATTCGTCGTTGGCTGGGGTAGTGAAGAACCTTAGAGAATCACTCTTCGAGCGAGCACAAGAACAAACCTCCGTGAAGAAAATTACGAGTTTGGAACTTTTATTGGAAACCAAAAATGAAATTATGCTGCTTTACAGAGAAAGAGAATCATTAAACCTGGGCTTAGCTTTCTTACTCTATTGGCTCGAGGATGAAGGTACCACGGAGAAAGAAGTCGAGGATACGGTTGAGAACTTCTTATTGATGTTTAACGAAGGCGTTTCGTCTGAAGTTAATTTCAGTGAGATCAATATTTTATTGGCTCTCAATCTCATCGATTGCATTCTCAAATACCTCTACACGGAGCTCGTGCAGTGAAACAGAAGTCACCTAATGAAATAATGATCCTATTTTAAAATTCTAGCAATTTAAGAACCTTAAAAACTTCAAAATTCTTGACTAATTTGAAATGACTGAAAATCTGAACGCTTAACTTTTATAGAATGTGCTTTTTTTCAATTTACTCAAAACTAAAACTAAAGATCGTTGGTGCACGGGTGCGAGATTAAACTGAAAATTTGGCAACTGCTTTCAAAGAAACTTCAGACATCTTGATTCAAAATGGCGGTGAAGAAAGCTACACATACGATGGTTAAGCTCGTTTCCTCAGCGTTGACTGGCTATGAAAAATGGTTCAAGATCCCCAGAGCCCACTCCAAGCTCAATCTTATTCTATATGACCCAAGGGCCCAAAGACACTGTTTGTTCACGGAATCCAAGAAAAGAAAGACCCCAGAGGGAAAGAAGAAAGATTACTCTAAGAGCCACAGAGTTTGATTCCGTGTCTTACCAAAAAAACTCTACTTACGCTACTTACGATACTAATCCTTGTATTTCAAGGGCTATCAACCTATGTGGAATGATCACATTCTATTAGAGCAGCACTGAGCCCAGGTCTCTCCAATTTCCTGAATCTCTCCAATTTCCTGGTTATCGTTCATACTGTTAGCCTTAAGTGCTGGAATCATGTCTATAAGCCCGAACAGTTACTTTGAGTTCTGAAGAGCTCAGCTTACTTGACATAAATTAACATTTTAACGACCTCACCAATTAAAGCATTTAATCCTATGTTATTCACTCAAAGTGATCTATGTACATAGTTAATCAAAAGATTTAACACTCCAGCTATCGTCGGCTCCAAGTACAGAGGCATCGCCAACAACTGTAAGAACATCATTAGATGTGTTTCCCAAATACTTTTCGTTCACATCTTTAAGATCCAGAAGCGAAATATCCAAGAACATTTCTCTGCGTTCTTGTTTGAGCTCATCAGAAATATCCTCTAAGAATAAAGCGGATCCTTGACTTGAGATATGACTTGGCGCATCCACACTTTGGAAGATCGACAACTTGGCTTCCTGTAAAACCTTAGAGTCCCACTTGCCATCATGTAAATTCTTCGATGCAAATTCAAAACTTTCAAGGAAAGAAGAGGTAGACTTGAGTGAGTTAGGATCTCTATAAGAATAGAAGTTAAGAGTTCCTCCCAAACCGTCGTAATTGAGTCCACCACCGTATGCACCATTTGACTCTCTAATGACAGAATGCAAATGCTTAAATGTCACAATCTGTGATAACACTTGAAGGGCTGCTCCATCTTTACTTACGTAAGGAGCACCAAGTTTTGCCAACGAGGAATACCCAACGCTGAAAGGGAAGTTCAAAATTGTCTTGGAAGGCTTGACTGCAAATTTCGAAAATGCACCTTCTAATGCATTACCTTTAGCCACAGCACTTTTAGCCACATTATAATCAAAGGTTTCAATGAGTTTTTCATTTGCCAACACATTTTTCTTATCTGAAATGACACTGTAGTTAAATCCTCTCAGCTGTCCCTTGGTAAAGCCCAAAGACAAAAGCTCATGAATTTCACGCAAGATAGGAAGCAAATCGTTACGAAGATAGTCTTTTCCACCAGCTTCAAGCTTCTTACTAATCTCCATAATAAGTTGGACTTGACCGATTCCACCTAGAAGATTGTTGATATACTTCGTCGATGTGAGTTGAGAATTGCTGTAGGCATTTGCAAAAGAGTGGCCTCTATCTGCAATGTTATTGAGTTGGTTTTGTGAAAGGTTTTTGATAAGAGTGTAAAGCTTATCTACAACGTCATCATTCACTGTGAACCTTGTGTCGGTCAAGATCTCGTGCCATAAGTCATAAACCTCTGCGGAATCTTTAGCTAAACTCATACCAGACATGACAAACTTAAGCCTTGCTTCACCGAGGTTATATGGGTTTGCTTTCGCGTTTATATTGAAGCTGATTCCACCGGTCCTTCTTTGAATTTTGTTTTCTAATTCTGTAATGGAAGTTTTTGAGGTTCCTGCCAAATTTGTCAAACAGCTGGTGAAGATTGGCAAATACTTGTATAATTCTTCGGGAACGAATGACAAATCTTTTTGAGCAGTCATGTAAACCAAACCATTGGTATTAGTAATTCTCTTCTGGAGCTTACTACCTGTGGCTTCAAAAGTTTTAAACGAGACTGGATACTTTTCACCTTGTCTTGGAATGTCATCCATGGACAAAGAAGGAAGAGTGGAAACATCTTCTTCCTTTTGTTGCTTCTCCAGTAGAATTTTACCTCTATTGAAGATAATTTCTTTGTCTTCATCGGTCAAATGTTCGGTTCTGGAGGCAAGAGTTTCAGCTTCCTTTGCTTTAATATCATTGTTGTAGTTTTCATCAGGAATCAAGACAAATTTAAACTTTGGAGTCTCTTCATTCAACACAGACAGAGTGAGGAGCTCTTCGAAAATTTCTAATCTATCTTCAGCATAGTCTGCCTTGAATCTGTCGAGAATATTCTGAACTCTAAGTAAAGAGACTGGGTCAACGCCATTAATCCAAGAAGGGAGCAAGGAGTTAAGCAAGTTCAAACCAAAATCAGGCTTATGCTTCTTGAATCCAAGTTCCAACTGGTGCAAAATAGCAAGTATTCTGTCATGGTAAAGACTTTCTTCCCCCTTTTTAAGTTCCTTAAGAACCTTGTTTTTTAAGATATCTTTAATCTTGGCTTCCAAGTTATCAGCCTTCTCACGGGAAATATTCGAAAGTCCAACAGTAAAAGACATGAGTCCTGTTGTCTGATCGAAGCCAGTGTTTGGTGCAAAGTCTTCTGCGTAGCCACTTTCAATTAATTCCTGATACAATGGTGCGTTGTGTCCATCGAAGAGAAGAGTATTCAAAACACGCCATTTGAAAATATCGTACAACTTGGACGAGTCTAAAGGATTTCCCAAATACCAGGTAATGGATGCCTTCAATTGTTCATTGACTGGCTTTGACGACATAGTATCGACAGGACCCGAGACTTCAAGATCCCGTTTGAGCGAATGGTCCTCATCAAAAATGCATTTTTTGATTTCTAAATCGTTCGATCTGCGACCAAACATTCCGTAAAATTCATCCAATTTTTGTAAATGCTCTTTCAAGTCAAACGTTCCATATGTAAAAGTTTTGGCATTTGATGGATGGTAATTATAAGAATGGAAGTCAATCAAGTCTTCATATTTCATGTCTATAATTTTGGAAGGATCTCCACCCGAGTTTTTCAATGAAGGGTAGATGGCTTCTTGGAACAAGATATAGTATAGGTAGTTAGAGTTGGAGTACTGTCCCTTCATCTCATTATAAACCACACCTTTGAATTCCAATGCACTTTTTATGTTTCCCAAATCGGATTGTTCTAATCTCCAGCCCTCTTGCAGAAAGTCTTCATAGGTCAAAAGCGGCTCAAAGACGGAAGACAAGTACACAGACATCAAGTTATCAAAGTCTTTTCTATTGGTGGTGGCAAATGGATAATAAGTATAATCATGACCGGTCATAGCGTTCATGAAGTTGCTCAAAGACCGATTTAGCATTTTGAAAAACGGGTCTCTCACTGGGTATTTATAAGACCCACAAAGGGTAGTGTGTTCCAAGACATGAGGAACTCCAGTGGAGTCAGGAGGATTGGTTTTGAAAGCGACAGAAAAAACATTATTGTTATCTGAGGAAGAAGCCAAATGTAAATGTTTCAGACCTGTCTTCTTATGCTGCAACTGAACTGACACTAACGAGAACTCAGGTACAACTTGTACATCTTCAATAGCAAAGCCATGGACAGAAAGACCAACTGGATATTTTGAAACTAAGTCAAAAAGGGCAGCACGATCATTGGATGTGGCCAAAGTTCGCCTGAGAACCGCCTGTTTGCTGTGCAATGCAAATTGTCGAAGCATCTTGGAGTATATCGGTGAAAAGTATTAGTAAGTGCTCAATTCTAGGCTGAAACAAGACATACAGATGGTGTACCAATTGTAAAAGGGAGCCATTGGCCTGAGTTGCCGATTAAATATTTTACTTCATTTTTAATTAATACTGAATTGAACAGAGCATATCATTGTTTTCAGAGTTTTCAGACCATCTTAGTTTTCAGATCATCCATAGGACCTTCATAGGAAAAGTAAGTAGTTTGGCTAATAATTTTTTCACTGAAGATTTGTAAACATTGTTATGAGTACAATGTCATCGAAAAAATGTGTTTTTGGTCAAAGAAATGAAAAAAGAAACTTATCATGAAGAGCTTCTTTATTGTATCTATTGTCCATTGATCAGCAAGAGAAGTCTAGATTATACAAGAAATGAATGGATTATAATATAAATAATGTAACAATCCCTAATATAAGGGAAATCATGGCTTTGCTGAGGCCTAGTGATGACGTGTTTGATGATTGTAGTTGGCCCGCTGGTGACATACCTGTTTTTTGATTCGAATTGTCACTGAAACTTGAAAGAACTGTCAGAGAGTAATTCACAGCCCTTACTGCTGAAGGAATGCTCGACTCCACAATTTCAATTTGTTCATTGTCCCCAAAACTGGAAGGAGCGAAGGAAAACTCATGACTTTCAAGGTCAAACACAGTATATGTATGCGATAGAAAATCATTGCCCAAGACAAAGTATGTCGGATGAGAATCGGGGGTCAAGTAACACTGGCCTTTCTGTTTGAGTATCCAGCTCGACAAAGGAATGTCTAGAATGGCCCCCGAGAAGTCAAACGTTAATGTGATGTTCAGCTTGAGGTACGCACAGTCAATGGAATGACTGACTCTTCCAGCCGAGAACACTATCTTGCCGTTGAATGCCTTGACTAAGCTTGAAAGAACCCCCAAGGGAAGTAAAGAATATGGAGACAGAGTGTCTGGAACCACCATGAACGAGTTCCTTCCAAATTTGAGGCTCCCATACGAACTAGAAACACTGATTGAATTTAGCACAACAGAGAGTTGAACTCCATCGTCCCGAATGGTAGTATTCATAGTAACAAAGGGAACTGTTTGTAATTGATTTGAATATTTGGAATGATCAACACCACCAAATAAGATTCTACCATTTGATGCACCTGAGCTATTGCGATACATTGAATATACTGCCCTCTTTATTTTTCCAAGAGATTTCAAACGCATGAGAAAGTTGGGATAAACATTTGACATCAAGGGAACAATAGAATATGAACTTTCAAGCTCTACCAGCCCAAGTCCAAGAGATCCATAGTACATGGAAGAGGAGTTTGCTAAGCCAAAGATCATGCTGGGCACCTGAACTCCAGCAAAAGAGAATGTATCTTGAACATAGCGACCACAAGCGAAGATATTGTTGGAGAAGACAAGGGAAAAGTCGCCAAGAGTTTGATTCACTCTAAACGTGGAGGATAATTTGCCCTTGAAGGAGCCACCGGTTGCACAAGACAGGGATGTTGCTACCGATTGAGACGATACTCCCATTGAGCAGCTTGCATTTCTATCGAAGACCCACAGATCTCCATTTGTGGTGTCTACCACAACTTGAATTTGCTGTGGTGGAGTACCAATAGCTATATCAGCTATCAATATGTAATAGTCATCTCTGAAACCGCCAATTACGAAACCGTCCTCCCTCTTAGCTTGAGTTTCTTCTTCGGTATTTCTTACCACAGAGAAATCGAGCCGAGGTAGTGTTGGCGACGGACTGAAATCAAGAGCCTCTGCACAAATCACCACTGAGCAAAGAGTTGCAGCAATGAGGTAATAAGATAAACCGATCATCTTCCATATTCAATCACCCTTATTTCAATTGATTGATGAACAGATTGGTTTTTTTGAGTTGTGAACAATTTTAGCCAGAAATGGAAGTACTAAGGAGGATAAGACAAGCGAAAGAGTGCCAATACGGAACAAGAAACCAAAACAAAAGATTCAAAATCTTGTTATATACGAAATTTTGATTGATAGTTTTTTGAAATTATTCTCGTTTCTGAGCGGAAACCATAAGATCTCACAGATCTTGAAATTTCACTTAGTGGTGCTGATAGTAAGCAAGGAATCAGGTTAGACTAGTATAAGTCTTTTATCAAGCTTGTATTAGGATCAGATGAGAATAGTTTCAGGATGAGAGCAGGCTGGTGACAGGCTCGTAGTGATTTAAAGATTTCCTTTCGAGTCAAAGTGATCTCGTATATTTACGAAAACGACATCCAAACCCGCCTCTGTATTGAATTTAACATGTTGCTGGCGTGCTAGTGGCTAGTCTGAATCAGGCCTTGGTTTGGTCAGTTTGGGAATAGACTCGCACTATCTGCAGGCCGCACTGTTAGTGTAGGATCGTCATACCAGCGACTAAGTCAGGAAAGAAGAAGGAATAGACCATAGAAAGATGGAAAGAAGGAAAAGAGGGGAAGATGAGAGTACATAATTTTTTTTTGAAATGGTTAAAAGGATGATAAAACGCATCAGGCCGCCCTAAACAACTCTTTTTCAACGATCTATGTCTTACGTCTTATTCCTGGCTTTCTTCAAATTAATTGTACGTCCTGCAAACAAGCACACCTTATTTTCCCCAGACTCTATGATAAAGACTCATGAACAGGGAACGCTTTTCTTAGTCCGCCTTGAATATATCCAGCACTTATCTGTGTTCGTCGAAAATAAAGTTTTGATTTCATTTATAAGGCGACCTACGCTTCGTATTGGCAATTTTTTTCCATACACTGGCTCCTTTTCACTCAGTGCTGTGTCTCTTCGTCTGTTCACTTTTGTCAGTCTCGTCAGGGTCCGTCAGCATTGCGTTGTCATCAACGATCAGTCACTAGTATTTATCACAGCATCCATCAACAGAGCGTTTTCTAACTATCTTGATTGATAACTCTCTTTCCCAGGTATATAAATCGTCGACAAAATGAAGAAAGAAGAGAAAATTGACGATCTCGCTGCGCTATTCCTTCCAGACCTCTTGACGCCAATTGGTAACTACAACATCAATCCCAATTCAAAAACAGATGAGACGGGATTCTTGTTTGGGATCGAACAAACAAACCTAGATGTGCCACAAAATCCATCTGTCTCAAACTATTACGGCACTGACTCCATCTACCGTTCCCAGAACAACGTCAACGGAGTTCAGATATCAAGGCTGTACATTATGGGCCTTGGAACCACTTTTGTCACAGATCAAGGAGTTGGAATGCTCGGGTATAAAGAGAATCATTTATCATCTCATCAGCCTTTCCCAAACCAAGACTATGGCCACACTTACAAGGACTATACCAACCAAGACTTTATCATGCCTCCGCCAAATGGACAAAGACCAGCAATTTTACCAATCCAATCGAATGCGGGCTTGTCACATCATCAATTTGACAATATTTCGTGGATTTTACAGTCAGAATTGCTTCAATCTCGAAGACCTTCACTGAATCAACACAACGTGGCTAATTTTGATCTGCAACAATACATGGCAGTCGTGAATAATGATATTCCAAAAATTGAACCCATTATTTATGAGACAGTCACACAAACAACAAGAAAATTGGCACTGGCGCCCGATATTCCTGATATGCATATCGACTATTCGCCCCAGTCATTATTACGTCTTTTGGACTTAAACCCGTCCAATTTGCAGAATACTCCATCTGTGGACATCAGGGATAATTTAGGTCAACCCGCTTCGGTTGATTTGAAAGGTTTTCTTCACGGAAGGTTTTGCACGAACAATCACGATAACTACATATACCAGGTCGGTTTATCGGGGTCCATTGATGAAGGCCAGGTTTACCTCCCAGATGTGATTTCTTGCTACAGAAGAAACTTCATAAACATCCATATGTTAGTCTCCTCGTCAACTAATCAATTATGCATCGATGGGGAAGCTGTTAGAAGTCTTCGTATCGAGATAGACGCAACCGCACATGGAACTGATGCAGGGACCGCTTCGTTTTCTATTCGAGACTCTGAAGCAGACCCAAAAGAACAATGTAGAAGTGGGGACAACTTAAAAGTGGATCCAATAGGCAAAAGCCATGTAATCGAGGCAAATGACTTACAAGAAGAAAATTATTACATGGTGAGAAAGCTCAAATTCTCGACATCTACTATCAATTCGTTGAAACTGAATTCTCAAACATATTTTTGTCTTACAGTGTCACTAATAGCGGATTTAGCATCTGGCTCTAGAACAATCAATGTCTTGAGAAGTGCCCCAATGATCGTGAGAGGAAGGAACCCCTCTTTTTACAATTCCAGAAAGGATATTGTTATTAAGCCGAAATCACCATTTTTCAGATCCAGTTATGTCTGTGGACCAGTTAGATTGACTAAAGCTGTGTCGCCACCCGAAGTTACACACCTTGAAGATTCATATGAAGAGTCAAGCGATAATTATCAACAGCCTAAGGCCGAAGAGGAATCTGACGATATTGCTTCGGATAGTGAAGATGAGCATATTGGTGGGAGCGATAATGAGTCGTTCAATGATGTCTACATCCAGCAAATATTGGATTCCATACAGAGCACGGAAGGCAAGAATTACCACTATTTCCCAGTGCTGAATGTTTACTATACACCGCCAATTGATGTTGTTTACTTTCCCCACGGAGCACATCTGTCGAGCGTTGCTGACACCGTCTCCGAAGAGGTGCCCAGAGAGGGAACAACAAAGTCTACAGAGGGAGGTGGTTCCGGAAAGAAAAAAGTTTATTTCAAATGATTTAACCTCACATCTACTTTTTTCTTTTACAATATTCAGTTCTGGCTAGTCCATTGTGTGTTCCTTACTAAATTTTTTTTTTTTGAGATTTGGGTTATCAATGAAGAAATTACCCTGAAATAAAACGGATCGAAGATAAGACCAACAAATAATTAAGCAAAAAAAACAACAACTAGCGAATGGAAATTTACCTGAAAGGGGTTTCAATTTCTGCAAATGAAAGGTTTGTCAAGATGTTATCATATCGTAGTTTTTCCGAGTGATCGAGTGTCGTCGGACTTGAAAGATAAGTACGAAAGATAAACGAATTAGGAAGTCAAATTCAAATAAGATCTCAATAACAGAATAAGATTTTTAAAATAAGAAGTTTGAGGCTGTAGGTTAATTGGTCTGGTTCCTTGATACTACATAGTACAGGAAATAACCCGCTTACCTTATGCGGTAATCCGCGACGTTATCTGATTATTGCTTATCCTTACGGATGTCCTCATAGGACAAGCCAAGAGTGGCTCAAACCTGAAAGGACGAATCAGGAAATCGCTTAGTATCAGCAGTTGTTATCGATAAAGAATATCCCATCTATTTACTGATATTAATAATATTCCTTATTCGAGTTGATCCGCTATCAAACCTGCTTACTGGGCGGCTAAAGAAGAAGGGCGTTTGTGTGAGAGTCGAACCGGAGGTAACAGGCAGGGTTTTGGACCGGAAAAACCAGCACTTCAAAAGAAAAAGAAACAAGAGAAACAAGAAATATGTAATATTTCAAATACTGTTTTCTAAAATTTATCAACAAAGTTTGGAAAAAACGGAAAAAATTTCGCTTCTTTCCGCTTTAGTCGGTTTGTTTCAGAATCTTCGTTGGTCTCCAATTAAGAAACATGGGTTCCGGCTTATAACCAACGTTGGGCGCATAATAGTTCCGTAAACGGCAAACCGCCAGAGTGAGTAGATTTGAAATTACAAGATCAACCGGAACTTTTGACAACAGGACTAATAAAGAGCAAAGTCAACGGGTAAATTTTTTCCAGCAGATCAATACAAACAGGGAAAAAACGGCGAAAAATGGAGAAAGAACAGCAAAAAGAGAAAAAACAGCAAAATAAAGAATGAAAAAGGAAAAAAAAGTATACAATCCGCTAACTTTAATCTTGCTCTCAAACTCATTAGTTGCAAAATTGATTAAGCCGTTCAGCGAATATAGGTTACATGCCGTCCCATGGCTAGTCGCGTAATTCCGCTTCAGGACCGCATCTCGTATCAACTGATGAGCTATGCACGATCCCCTCTAAATACCCCAACAGCTTATCAGCGGCTGAAGCAGGCTGCATTGATGTTAATTGAAAAAAAATATAAATAGCGGCCCATTTCCTCAATTGTTTTGATTTTCATCTCTATAAAATCTTGAATTTATCTTTCATCGCCTTCAATTGTCTTTATTGCCTTCATAATCACCACCTAAGCTAGCTCCAACAAGAATACAGCTATGTCCGTCAACAGCATGGAAAAAGAACCTAAGTTTGAACAGATCCTAAGTGTTACCTCGATTCGTGACGAGGTCGGAAATGATGCTCAAAAAGTCGTTGGTTTGGACTTGTTCGAACACACTGATGAGATTCTGGAGGAAGAGTATCAGGCTGAAGTAGCCCGTATTCGCCGGAAAGTCGACTACAGAATTATTCCAATCTTGTGTATTACATACACTTTACAATTTCTTGACAAGTTGAGTTTGAATTATGCTTCAGCATACTCTTTCAAAGCTGACTTGGGCCTCACTGGTAACAAGTACTCATGGGTGGCTGCTATATTCAACTTTGGATACATGTTCGGTGCTTTCCCATCCAACTACGTCATCCAAAAAGTACCAGTAGCAAAATTCACTTCTGTTATGCTTGTTCTTTGGGCCGTTATCTTGATTGGTCATATTGGTGCCACTAACTATGGAGGCATGTTGGCTCTTCGTTTCATCTTGGGTGTCTTTGAAGCTGGTATTTCCCCAACATGTATGATGATCTGTGGTATGTTCTACTCCAAGGAAGACCAGCCAATGCGTATGTGTACCTTCTTGAGTTGTAACGGTATCGCCACAGTTCTTGGTGCTCTTCTTGGTTTTGGTCTTGGCCATGCCCACGACACTGCCCTCGCCTCTTGGAAATTGATTTTCTTGACTATTGGTCTTCTCAACTTCGCTTGGGCTGTTGGATTTTTTTTCTTGACTCCTGATACCCCTGCCTCCGCAAAGTTCCTTACTGAGAGAGAGAGAACCATTTTGATTAAGCACGTCGCTAAGAACAACCAAGGTGTCAAGGACCAGAGATTCATTCGCTCTCAAGCCTGGGAGGCCTTCACCGACCCTCAAACATACTTTTTCGCTCTTATTGGTCTTGCTTGTGGTATTATTAACGGAGGTGTTTCTAACTTTCAATCTGCTTTGATTCGTGGTTTTGGTTTCAGTCCTTTGTTGAGCACTGCTTTGCAAATGCCAACTGGTGCTATCGAATTCGTTGTTGTCTTTTCTGCTGGTATTATTGCCTTGAAGGTACCAAACACACGTTGTATCATCTTCACTTGTCTTTGTATCCCGGGCTTAGCTGGTCTTATCGGTATCCACTTAATCAAGAATAATAGATGGGCTTCTGTCGGATGCACATGGCTTCAATATATCATCGGTGGTCCAGTTATTTTGTGCTGGATTTTGATGAATGCAAATGTCAGTGGAGGTACTAAGAAGACTATGACCACTGGTACGTGGTTCGCCGTTTATGCTTCTGGTAACATCATTGGTGCTAACATTTTCTTCAGTAAACAGGCACCAAAGTACAGCAGTGCTATGATTGGATTGATGACTTGTTACTCAGCCATGATCGCCTTAGGTATTTCTTACTACTTCCTTTGTAAGTGGAGAAACGCAAAGAGAGACAAGGAACAAGGTGGATACCTGGACGAAGTGAGACAACAAGCCATTATTGATGGTTTCAAGGGTCTTACTGACAAGGAAAACAGAGGTTTCAGATACTCTTTGTAAATCTAGATGGTTTTCAGTATTAATTTCAATTATTTCGTTTAAGAATCTTTCAATCTTTTCAAATCCTCAAAATAAACTTAAAATCATTCAATGAAATTATTCGTCAATCAATCAATCATTCAGTCATTCAAGATCATTTTCTGTTACCATAAGCCTTAGTAGCATAGTCACCATTAATAACAATCAAGTGTTGGGGCTCGTAGTCATGGGTTTTCTCGAAGTAGGACTTCAAGAGTTGCTTAACTCCGTTGGCGTATCTGGCTTGGGCATCAATAGACGTTCCACTAACATGTGGAGTCATGGCATTTCCCCCTCCATTCTTGTTTCTGAATGATCTCCAAGGGTGCGAGTCTGGAGCAGGTTGTGGGTACCAGACATCACCTCCATAACCTCTCAATTTACCCAGGGCAACGGCATCGGCAACGTCTTGCTCATTACAAATGGCACCTCTAGCGGTGTTAACCAACCAAGCACCATCCTTCATGTGACTTATCATCTCTTTGTTAAATAAGCCCTTGCTGTCTTCATGCAAAGGACAATTAATAGTAACAACATCAGCACGAGCAAGCATATCCTCCAACTTCTCGACTCTCTCAATGAGATCACCTCTTCCATTGTACAATTCTGAAGCTTTGTTAATCTTATCCGAAGCTGCTGCTGGCAAGTCTTGGTAATCATAATACAAGAGCTTCTTTGGATTGAATGGCACAAGTCTTTCCAAAACTCTGTAGCCGATACGACCACATCCAACGGTAGCCACGACCTTGTCTTCCAAATCATAAATGTCCTTAGCCACTCCAGCAATGTCCCATCCACCAGCCATTGCTTGCTCATGAGCAGGAACAAAGTTTCTTACCAAGTTCAAGATGGTCATCAAGACATGCTCTGCCACAGAAACCACGTTGGAACCAGTCACCTCAGCCACAGTGATTTTCTTCTCATTGGCAGCATTCAAGTCCACATGGTCGGAACCAACACCTGCAGTGATACAGATCTTCAAGTTTGGAGCCTGGTCGATTCTCTCCTTAGTAATGTAAGCCGGGTAGAATGGAGTGGTGATGACTACCTCAACATCAGACAAATGGTTGTCAACTTCAGAGTTTCCAATTGGATCCTTGGAGGTGGTAGAAACCAAATCGTAACCGTAGGATTCAACAAAATCACGAATACCCAATTCATTCTCGATACATCCAAGAAGCTTGGGTTCCTGAACAGCATGGTCTTTACCCTCGTAAAGGACAAGAAGAACTTTTGGTCTGGTCATGGTTTTTATAGTTTTTTTGATATCTGCAGCAAATCAACAATTGAACAATTTACTTAGTAAAAGCTCAATTATAAGAAGGGGTTTGAAAGATTGGGTTTATAAGATTGTTAAACTTATGTGATGATTAGGATAAATGGGTGGGCGACTATCTCTTATATAGTTTTCAGAATACCCAACAACTAAGATTTGTAACGAGGATTTTGTGTCATTCATCCGGATAAGTCATAATTTCTGTACAATCGGTGATTAAAATCGCTCGGATACTGATTGTAATTACCTCAATATTCACCGCATTATTCCCCTCTAGCCATGACCCCACAACCCCACAATTCACTGCATACAAACCCATCGATCGATTTCAAACCAGTACTTGTTCTTGGTGCTAAAGGAAATAGAAGAGAAAGTAGCCCAAAAGAGGAATGGAGTCTAATACCGAAAATGAAATCTTATTGTTTTCTGTCACTTTATAGCGCGGATTCTTTGTGATCCTATAAGGGTTCTTAGGGGTTCATCGCACTGCACTTAGGGCCAAACAACGGCTTTATGACGTGAGCCATTTAGGTAAGGTTATCCCGGGAACTCGTTTAGGAACAGTTTTGGCGAATAAAAAATTAAATTCTTTGTTAAATGATATAGACTAGACTATGGCGTCAATATATACTCTATGTTATTATGAAAAAGAATGCTAGAGCTCATCACAATGGGAAGTACACCACTGAAAATACGTCATCAAGAAAGAAACGAGGAACGACAGGTAAAATAAGGAGAAACAAAGGCAATAACCCAAAAAACAAGAAAACAAACAAACAAAACAAAATAACAAACAAAGCCGGAAACTTCTTTACAACTTCCTTAAACTACAGGAGATACACACATGGCTCAAAATGGCTTGCTTCACTTTTCATTTCTATTGGCAGACCTCATGGATCACATAAACAATACACCCATAAATAAATGCAACTAGTCAAAAGCTAATTGTTTCTTAATCTCAGCAATGGCACGGCCTGGGTTCAACCCCTTTGGACAGGTTCTGGAACAGTTCATAATGGTGTGACATCTGTACAAGGACATGGAGTTTTGCAACATTTCTCTTCTTATCTTACCTGCTTGATCTCTGGAGTCAATCAACCATCTGTATGCCTGCATCAAAACGGCAGGACCCAAGTACTGCTGCTGGTTCCACCAGTAGGATGGACAAGAGGTAGAGCAACAGGCACACAAAATACACTCGTACAATCCATCCAACTTGGCTCTGTCATCAATACTTTGAATGTTCTCTCTTCCATCAGCGGGTAAGTCGTCTCTTTGCAAATATGGCTGGATCGATTTGTATTGCTTGTAGAAGTGAGTCAAGTCTGGAACTAAGTCACGCACAATGTACATGTGAGGCAAGGGGTAAATCTTGGTGCTCTTGCTAGTGTTGGTGTCAATGCGGCACAAACAAGCCAATGTGTTGACACCTCCAATGTTCATGGCACAAGAACCACAGATACCTTCTCTGCATGATCTTCTGAAAGTTAAGGTTGCGTCTTGCTCATTCTTGATCTTTAATAGAGCATCCAAAACCATAGGACCACAAGCATTCAAGTCAACATCGTATGTTTGCAATTTTGGCTCCACTTCTGGGGTGTCTGGGTTCCATCTGTAGATTTGGAACTGCTTGACTCTGGGCAGAGCAGCAGTAGCAAGGGATCTGCGGAAAGGTGCAAGAAAAGAGGTTGCTGGGCGAAGGACTGTCTTAAGCATTGTTTTCTTCACAATCTGTTTGGAATTTCTGCCCTCTTTCGTAGGTACAATTGAAAGAAGTCAGTAGTTGAAAAGGTTTAAGAAGATTTTGACCTATTGTGTGGGAAACCCGGAGCACCAGATGCAGGATTGACAAATGGTAAATTCTAGGTGTATGATTGGTGGACCCCGGACTTCGTACCCGACTAGCCACGGTCAATTTTGGTGGACACTGATGAAACAGAAAAAAACAATGAAACAATTTTTCAGTTTTTTTCTTTTCATGTAAATATTGTAATTTTGACGTTTCTATATCTGCTTCGTTCTTCCTTTCATGAGGTGTTTCTGCTTATGAATAGCGTCTACCCGCTTAGCCGGGTTTCTCAATTTTGCACCCGCTGTGAATCCAAGCGCCTAGTTGAAAAGGGACAAAATTGAAAAATTTTGAGGTTCAGCCTCAAAAAGTTCTTGGATAAAAAAAAAACTTGCCGTCTTTTGTATTTTAAGAACTCCTTTGAATTGTCCAATCAATGTTGGATTTTTCGTGCGTTCTTGATATCCTGTTTTTTGCCCTTATACCATGTTAACAGTGCAAGTTAGTATTGTAGCACTCAAATAGGCCATAAAACGAACTTTTTTTCTATGTCCACAGAATTTCAATCTTTGGTAGCTCCAATTGATTGGTTCGCTTTCTTTCACAAGATTAGACATGTTGGTATCGTTAATCGAGGCAGGAAACACTCTACTGGTAATTTTGAGATCACCAAAACTTGGTTGGAACCCAGACATCCACAACAATATCATTTTCAACGGCGAAATACCAGCCATGAGCACTTGCTGTTATACATGCATGTTGTGGTAGAATTCTAATTTTCGTCCCATAAGGAATAAATTGACACTTTCCGTCTGGAGAAAGAATACCATGTTCCTGACTCACGGATTTAACAATCCACGGACCATACTCTTTTGGTTCCACAATTTTCCCGAATCCCGGAAATGGTCCTGGTTCTCTTCCTAATGCAATGGCTCCAACATTGATGAGCTGTTCACCTGGAGTGAAGCCTTTTCTACCTTCATATGAAGAGAGGATCTCGGCCAACAAGGTCAAAGAAGTATCACTTTCGGCAACCATACCGGTAGCAACCTGCTGAAGATCACAACATGCATAGTTACCAGCATGTAGTTCGAGCACACCTGCTAGTTCTTCGGTAAATCTAGATGCAAGCAGACTCATTGAGATTATTTGTTCAGAGAAATGTGCTGTAGGGGTGGCTCCAACGGAAATTGTAAGTTCAGAAAGTGGAGCTTTCAGTTTAAGAATCTTAGCTGCATGGTTCACTTTGTTGACTTCTTCAAAGAAGAATTTTTCCGCCTCTTCAGTATTTTTTGTATTGTAAGAATGTCCTGAATGTCCATAAACTCCGAATACAGAGACGTATTGGAAGATCTCGGGCAGAATAATGAACTCGAAAAGGGCATCCAATTCTTGACTATCGTATACAAGCCCAGCTCTAGCAGTTCCGACATCAACTTTTACGAAAACACTCCATGTCATTGAATGCTTTTTACCGAATTCAGCTAACGCAGCCACCTGATCGATCGAGTCTACCATCAATCTCAAATTAGGGACTATCTTTGACAATTCGAACAATTCGTCAAACCTCAGCCTTGCCACAGGTAAACCATACAAAACATCAGTTATCTTTCCACTCTCGATGAGAGGAACCATGGACCATGCTTCGGCTAATGTGGAAACTACAATCCTAGACGTAGAATGAACGTCACCGGACACACCGTAGCCCAATTCAAACTCAGATCCCTCGATTGTTTTGTGTGTTTTAACATGACATCTAAAGTCAATCCCCAACTTCTGTGTGCTCTGGAGCATTTTGGAACAATTGCTTATGAATACTTTTCGATCAATAACTATAGAGGGGGTAGGCAATTCCGAGATATGTTTGCCTACATACCGATTACACAATCTTTGTTTATCTGGTACTGTGTAAAATCCCTGAAGCATTTCCTGTATTTCTCTCTCTGATTGTCTACTCTTCTCTTCTATAAGTGGACTGAGGACGATTAATAGATCTCGTTAAAATTAGAGTTCGCATATTCCAGGAGTAAGAGTGTATACAAGATCAAGATAACCGAAATAGGAACTCTGATGGAAGAAATGAAGAATTCCAAGTCGATATGAGCGGGTATTAAAAATTAGAAAACCACATTTTATTGAGATGAAAACTAAAAACTTGCGGTGTTAGCTGTGCAAAGCTTCCTTTCCGCCGGACAACTCTTGCCTTTCACTTACACAAGGAAGGCCAAGAGACCAAGGAGAGTAACGAATCCAACAGACTCAGCAACACCATTGTTAACAACAGTGATACTTTGACCGTTGTGACCATTGTGGGTGCTTTGAGCGCTTTGACTGTTGTGGCCGCTTTGACTGTTGTGGCCGCTTTGACTGTTGTGGCCGGTTTGACCTTTCAGACTATGATGGTCTTGTTGATGGTGATCAGCAGTACCGGTATGGATACTATGAGCCGATGTAGTCACAAGACAACATTCACAAGTCACAGTACTATGAGTAGTAATTGTCTTAGGGATAACGTAACAGTGGTCCACTGCCTCACAAGAAGTAAGCTCAAGAACTGTAGGTCCTTCACAGATAGTAACGATATTAGTAGTATGGTAAGTGGGTCTTGAGCAATTAGCCCACAAACCCTGTTCTGCACACTTAGTGATAGTTGGTGGAGTAAAAATGCGACGATACTCCTTAATAATGTGAACAATTTCACATTCATGTTTGGGCTTTTTGTGGTCATCGCGAGGTGTAACAAAAATTTCAGTCAGGTTTGAGCTAATGCCCACGCTAGGACAGACCCAGAAGTTTTGAGAAGAAACTCGGTTATCAACAAAAGTAAATGTTTGAAGAGTAATCAGAGTTCCCATTACCAACAAATTGGATTCCAAACCCACGTTGACAACATGGCCATTCTGTTCACTGGTAATAGCCCCATTGGTGTCGTTGAACAATTGAGAATGGGAACCAGCGCTGAAGTAGATCTTTTCAGAATGGGAAGAAGAGATGGAATTCAAGAAACCAATTCTTGTTCCATCATCCTTTTGGACGTGAAAAACAACCGATTCAGCGAAAGCGATGGAGGCAAAAGCGAGAGAAGAGAGAGCCAATGAAAACTTCATATCCGAAGATGTATGGACGATATTGATTGAGAATCATTGAAGAAATTGGGTCATTTATATACTTTTTCAGGATCTACACTTGAGAGTTTTTGAGCTCTAGCCGTTTCTTGTCCCTCGTGATGGCTGCAAATCAAAACAGCCTAAGTGCAGGTTGCTGAAGATCTTTAGAGTAAATGTGCTCATGGATTTTATTCGGAAAGTTTAGTTGAGGCATAAGCAATAACAATAGAATAAAATCTAGAAAGGAAGGCGTTTACGATGCCACTATTTGGTAATGGTACTTCAGTCGGATACTAGTTGTAACAGTTAACCTCAGAATGCAACGCTGTGATATTTGACAGGGCACAAAAACATCCAAGGAAAAATAAAATAAAACATGAAACCACAAATAATTGAACAAAGTCTTAAAAATATTATCCAACCGAATAAATCTAGTTTAAATTGTTTCTTAGCTTGACTCTTTTTGATGGTAAGAATAGCTACCAAGTATTGTGATCAAATGACACAGGAATCAAACAAGAAAATCAAAAAATGGAGCAGTTAAAACCCAAAATCAAAGAAAGTAAGATTTGAAAGAAAGAAAGGCAAATTAAACCGCAATGAGGGTAGTAAGAAGTGTCCTTTTTTCTTGTTGTCAAGTTTTTATGTTCCCTGACGCAATATCAGTACGAAATAAAACAGACTTCGAATATTAGCATGTATACTAAGAGACGAAAATTTTATTTGACGATGAATCTCATTCAATTTTTCCTGCTTGAAATAGACTTAACACGATTATCTCCTTAACAGACTATAAACCTAACTTTTCGTTTTCCTTTCGAAACCGCAACAAACTAATTTGCAGCACTAAGAAATAATGATTTCACAATTGTCTAAAAATTTCAACAATAAGAAATCTAATTTTGGTTTTCTAATGGTTGCATTACTCTTGGACAGTAAGCAGATCTTTTGATGAAACTATTTTTCACCTGCCTGAAATGTTGCAATAAATTGCTCACTTTGGAAGACAGCATGTAAAAAGTGATCAAAACACCGCCGTAAGCGTTTATTTTTCCATATATATATACGTTAGGAGCTTCGATGAAGCTCTAGGCTTGTTTGCAATAATGTCTGGGTCTGGAACGTCATCACAATTGGATAACCCAAAAGGGAATGAGAAAAATACACAACATTCCTATAACACGCCCAGCATTTTGCAAAGAAGCAGTTTGATCGTCCCGTCCGTAAATACCGAAGATGTCAATAGCATCACAGCCAACAAGGGGTACCCACCAGCTCCAAAATTGCTTATAATCGGGACCCCTGAAAAGAATTCAGTAATAAAACTACCCAACAAGGTGTTTCATATACGTCCTAAATTCTATGCCAATTATCCTCAGATTGTTTCGGATAAGATCCTTCGAAACGAAATACGTCTTAGCCAAGTTGAAGAAGTTGTTATCAACACTGGAACACAAGAGGAAATTGCCCATCTTTTGTGGAGCTGTCAGTTTGTTCGAGAGCTGAAAATTAATGCTCCCACTTTCGATTTTTCTATCGAAGCGCTTCCTTTTCACTACTTAACAACGCTGAATTGTAGCATTTCAAACCACCCATGTATCCCTTCCGTGAAAAAGGTAAAGTTCTTCGTTTCAGGATCAGATGAAAGTAAAGCATTTGAGGCAGAAAGATTTGCTACCCATGTCAAAGAAAATGTTGGGAGGGTCAGACTATCTTGTTGAACTTTAAATTGGGAATTCTCCATTAGATAGTAATTTGAAAAACCGCCGAAACTGCAGAAGGTTAGTGAATAATGTATGCTTGTTTTGGAATTTTTCATCGATAGTAATAAAAATGTCAAGGGATTTATTTATACAATTTGCCTGAACATGTTAAAGCGTCACTTTTCAAGACATGTAGATGGTTTCGTGGTCTAGTTGGTTATGGCATCTGCTTAACACGCAGAACGTCCCCAGTTCGATCCTGGGCGAAATCATTCTTTTTTGTCAAAATTTGCAAGTATCTTTTTTTTATGTTTTTTGTTACATTTTGATATTGTAGTTGGTGTGTTAGAGTTGGATGGCTTCGGTAGACAATAGTTACTCCATCAACAATGGAAGATTGACATACAGTGTAAAATAATTGCGAAAGATTGAATTTGTAAGTTTATGAAGTATGCAACATCAAAATTGTCGATTTTGGTTCTCCTAAATAAATACTGTTCTCCCTATTGGTCTAAAGATCGATCTCATACGTTAGAACCTACAAGTTCCCAACACGAGCTTTCTTTTCTGCGATTGTTTGCCGTTCTTTTTTATTTCCTCGATGAATTCAAATTTCAAAATTTTTGTTTTGAAATATGTCATATCCGCATAATGGTGGTTGTACGGATAGTTTTATCAAGAACGAACCTTACTCAAACAAGATCTAAACATAGAGCACATAAGAAAGAAGGGTATGTATTTCAAATGAATCAATCGGTTCAAATCATCAAATGATTAGATGATCAAATCATCAACCAACTACAATTGTTTACCACTACACGCATGTCGTATCGAAATGTATTAATCTCCTACGAGTAATCTTCAAGTCCTAGCCCCAGCACCAGTCCTAACACCAGGGAAACTGTGGTCACAACATCCAAAGTTTAACCTTCTGAACCCGACTCTAGCAAATGAGGTGGACATTCTTCTCTCATGGAGGTGGCCATAGTATGTACAAGCTAATGAATGTTGAACTAGCTCTCAAGAGCCTCTTTAAGCGCTAGCTTTCTGGAGTGGGCATCGAAATGGGCACTCAAATCATCGAATTTCTTATCACTAGGATCGATTTCCATTGTGTGCTTGTCCTTAAAGGTCACTTTGATCAAAGGTTTCTCTGACGGGTTGGAGAGAAGCTTGCAGTCGACTTGACATCCGCTTTTCAGCTGGTTAGGGATTCTAGCAAGAAAAAGACGGGCTGGTTTAGCCGTAGGAGAGAACGGAGCAAAACGAACGCTCACCTTTGTGAAGTATTTTGTGATCATTAGGGCAGAAGTGAAGTTTTTCAACCTGTATGTCCGATGCGTATGTGTGGAGTTGACCAGGAATGGTGGACAAGATGGAAAAGATTGAAAAAGTAGGAATTGATGGAAATGTCGGAATAATGAAAAAGGAAGAAATCTAATTAATTGATTTGTAATTGAAAAAAGAAATTTATTAATACTGAGATTTCATAACCTTTGAGCATGGGTATATTCAGAACTTAGCATTATCAGTAATAATCATTATAGGAGACACAGTTAATCATATATAATATCCAGGTCATAATCCAATTCCATCAAACCGAAGTTTTTTAAGAATAAAAGCATCACACAGAGAGTTAATACCTCAACCTGTAGTTAACAGGGTTATATTTCTCATCGTAAGTGGTATTCAAAGGAAAAGATGCAAAAGATCTAAAAGATGCAGAAGATGCAAAAGATGCAAAAGATCTAAAAGATCCAAAAGATGCAGAAGATGATTGAGACGGAGAAGCAAAAGATACAGAAGCAAAAGATCCTAAAGATCTAAAAGACCTAAAAATCAAGATTACCATCTTTATATGTAGCTTACTCTTGGTGAAAGTAACAAGCATCAAAGAACTCAATTTCCAAATCAATCGTCTTTTCAAACCATTTTGCAATGTTCTCTTGGTGTTTGCCTGAAGCTGCAACTCTTTCAAGCTCCAGAGCTAAGAAGTCAACCCAAGGCTCAAAGTCTGGGCCGACATGTAAGTCGATCCACTCCTTATGTTTATACTGGAGATTGGAAAAATCTTTAGTGGCCCGATTATATAAAACCCATTCAAGATACACCTTCTCCAGGACATAAAGGAAAGTAATCAACTCTTCGTACGATCTGGACTCACATGCTAAGTAGTGCATTACATCCAAGTACTTCTGCACAGCTGGAAGAGCAGGTGGTTCTTTCTCTAACATCAGAGAAACATACTTTTTTAATTTGTCACCCGACTCATTTCGAAGCTGCTCCATACAATTGACAAAGTATGAGTACTCCAGGTTACTAATGAAGCCAATCTGCTTTCCTAATATGACAGAAGCAGAGGGAACTTCACATCTTGCAAGCGTGTTTCCGAAAAATCTCAATCCAATTTCCACAAACTTAAGATCTTGAACCAAGTATGTGTATAAGATATGATCTGGTAAAGTTCCACTACATAATTCATTGGTAAGTGGATGCGAAATGGAAGTCTTGAATTTTTCAGCGTATTTTTCAAGGAGCGTGTCAACAAATGCCATTTTTGATCTTCACTTAGATCAATTTCGGGGCAAACGTTTTCTTTAATATTGTCTGTATGCGCTTACAGGTCCAGCCGCTGCGTTGTTTTAGAAGGACAAGGCGGACTCTCATTTGACCAAAAAATAAGACAATGAATAATATGCCCAATTGCATATATGGTAACTTGAGTTCCCCCATCGCATTTCAATTAAAATCATCTTTTGTATGGAAATGACAGTTGGATCATGTTAGAACCCATGAGAACTCGTAATAACTTGTAGAACTTGTCTCTATTCTCTAAATCAGGATAAAAAGAGTTTCAAGAAGACGAAATAACTTGAAATAAAAAAAATAAAGCATTCTCTTGTTGCATGTCTAGCTTTTATCTTGGCCTTGAACAAGCACTTCACGATGTAGAAATGCTATATGGAAGCTCTTATTGAACTTCATGTTCACTTCCAATCCAACCGCATTTTCCCCATGCAGAAAGAAAATGTCTTCTTTATCAGATTTAGAAAATCCACACTGTTGGGTATAATAAGATACTAAGTTGTGTTCGGCAATTACCGTGCAACATATGAAGTAACGATCTATCTGAGTGGATGGTAACACGCGAGAGTCGGGATTGGCAAAAAATTGATTTATACAAAATTGGAGGAATTGAGTTCCCATTTTTCTTCCAAAAGACGTGAATCCTGTGAGTTCATAGCATTGAGTTCGGTCCTGCCGTCTCCATGGCGATAGTTGTAGACCGTCCAGCGACTGAAAAGCGCATGTAGCCAAAACACGTTTCTGAATCGATCTATTTAAAGAATCCCTGGCCTCAAACTTGACGAACCGTACTGGGTCAAGGCTCAATGGGCCAAGCATTTCAAGTATGTGTGATGGTACATCTGAGTCAAAAGAACATTTGTTTGAAGAAATGTCTGGATTGAAGGTTCGAAAGAAACCTGTACCGGTTTCTATTTCATTCCATTTTTCATCGCTACCCAAAAGAATTGCTAAGAAAACATTGTTACCTTTGATGAGGTGCAAATCAGAGACAAGATCTTCTGGTTGATTGATCCGGGGGGAAGCGACGATCTGATACCGATCACGGGCCTTTGCGTATCCTTTGTTGAGGATTTCAGTTAGAATTTTAAAATGGTGTGGTTCTTGGCTGTCGAAAAACCACAGCTCTGTTAGTAGAAGTACTTCGTATGACATTTGAGTCTAAAATAAGATAAGGCAGTGGAATGTTCCAGGATAAGACCAAACATCACCGGGATTGGGACCGGGACCGGGATAATTGCCAAATTGTCAAAATGTCAAAATCGAGTAAGATATTAGAGAGTTTAAATCTTTGGATCTTTTTATGACCCGAATTCTGTCCAATATCTAATTTCCCTTGTGGCTAAGTTAAGTAGGTGATCTGATGACTTATTGATTCGATGACTTATTGATCTGATGACTTATTGATCTGATGACTTATTGATCTGATGACTTATTGATCAAATTGCCTACGATGATCTAATGTATTGCATTGAACCGAAATTTCTCCACCTTCGAGGCTCCAGTGCCTCTTTTGAAAGAGTTTATTCGTCTCTTTCAAGCGAGATTGGCCAAATGCTGTGCTAGGTTGATTGGCCCAAAGTGCTGGAAATCACTATGATTGAGTTCCCTTCATTTTTCTTATTATCAGATGTCACTGAATTGGATCTTCATAAGTTCGTATGAATTGATTCGAAACGCGTGAATGTAAGGCTCGAATCAAACTCACTGTCCCTATCAACGAAAACGAAGGACATATCGAAGAGAAACAACCTGCTAATAATATATGGATCTTGTTCAAGCCAGTGATCGCGACTGGTCCAAATAATCGCTGATTAAAACAGGCCAAACAGTCCCAAACAGCCTCAAAATAGCTTCTGATACCTCTATGATACAGTTTGCGAAGATGGGTGTTCATTGATTGGAGAACTTTGCAGAGCAGAAATGGTCTCTAAACCAACACCCGTAGTTCGACCTAAACGACGTTTCTCGAGAACTTTATCATACTTTTCATGTTTTCTTGCAAGAAGATGTCTAAAGGCCAAGAAGCCAATGGGAATATACGAAAGCAAGACCGCGTCCAAGAACAACTCATAAATGTGATGTTTTTCGTACGTTCCACTAAGGAAAATCAAAATCATCTCGCTCAACATAGCCAAAGGTACAGTAATGTAGAAATGTAAATGGTGCATGCGAAAGAGCCACATAGGCGATGTCTTGGTCTTGACCTTGAAACCATGGTATGCATTGTCAATTAGATTCTGTATGCACCAAGTTGCTATTAGCATGGAATAAGAAGTATGTTTTGCAATTCTGGGATGGGGATAGATGACACCGTAGCATATCCATACCATTCTGATGCCATTGAAAAGTCCCCAGAGATCACCAGCTTTATAAGTTGTACGGCCCACCAAGTTAACAATAAAGAAGTTGAGAAGTGGCAAAATTGCCACAACGTGGAAAAAATCGGCTATGGTAGAAGGAAGAAACCTTTTACCCACCAACGGTAGAAAGATCATGAATCGGCCTAGACAGCAAAACCATAAGGTTGCTGATGCAATGTTACAGAAAAAGACGACACGTAATGATCTTGGCAAAGGATATAGTGACATTTCGGTGAATTTGATTTCGGCAAACCAATCAACTGTTGAACTTACAAGTTTTGCAAGGAGTGTTGTAATAAAGAAGTGGTGGTCCTAGTTACTACTAGTTACTATGAGACTACTTACTCTGAGGGTACCCAGAAGGTAGAAGGCACGCAATAGCTTGAACTCACAAGGGTGATTTTTATGTTAAAATTGCTTAACTGTTTAGACGAAAATATAAAATATTAAAAATTTTACCAAAAGGATGAAATATTTTAGAGTTTGGTCACTTCCCCATTGTATTATGGTAGTAACTAAGTCGGAGAGGGAAATTTGGTTCTTACAGTGCATTTATATTATTGATTTCGTTTGTTTTGATTTCGTTTGTTTTGAATTCGTTGTTATAAAGCAAAAACGTCTCTTCTCAGACGTCCATTGACAATTTGCAACCATCTAATCAAGATTGTCAACACTAGTGTGCACCTAATCTGTCACCACTCCATCAGCATCTAACACTAAACAATAAAAAATCACATTTATCTCATGGAATTTTTAAATCCACTTTCACTTTTTCTCAAATCCACTTTCTTTTTCAACAAATGAGCTTATATTGAATTATTTGATTCTATATTGTTCGATTTATTGACCCACCCGCTCAAATTGACCCGCAGCATCTAAAAATCTCTGAAACAAACAGATGAAGCTTTTCTTTCCCCTCTTTGCCCTTTTGGCTGCAACTTTTGTGGTAGCCAGTTGGACATCTCAAGACTATGAAATATTTTCGCTAAATGACAAAATCAAAAGCGATCTCGGCGTAGAAACTACATTCTATTCATGGCTTAAGCTTCAAAAAGGTCCCAAATCAACGATTGCGGAAATCAATAAAGCATACAGAAAATTGACACGTGCTTTGCACCCGGACAAGTTTGGCAAGAAATCACGCTCCGAGAAGAAAAAAGCAGAAGAGCGCTTTCAACGTCTCTCCTTGGTAGGAAACATCCTCAGGGATAACTCATTGAAGCAGAGATACGATTTCTTCCTTGACAAGGGATTCCCCAAATGGAAAGGAACTGGTTATTATTACTCCAGATTCAGACCGGGTCCAATTTTCACCGTACTAGTCTTATATGTTCTTGTAAGCACCTTCCAATATGTGTCACTCAGGATTAGTAGAAAGCAAGATCACCGCCGTATTGCTGAATTGAGACAGGAAATTAAGGTACAAGCTTGGGGAGGTTCCATGATTCCTCCCTCTGATGGATCCTCTAGAAAGGTTATGGGTCCAAATGGTCTGGAGTTTATGGTCTCCCCAGTTGGAGAGGTATCCTTGATCCAGAAAGACGAGAACGGAGAAACTATCTCAACCATTCTTGATGAAGATGATATTGATGTGAATCCCGGATTCCGTCTGTCTTTCTTCTTCAAAATTCCTGCTGGGTTGTATAACCTAACCGTAGGGAAACTTACTGGCTACAATATCAACACTGAGGTGGAATATGTTAATCCAAACAAGAAAAACATTGTTCACAATTCGGCCGAAGAGACAAAGAAGCCTCTGAAGAGAAAGTCCGCCCAAAGAGGTGATAAAGTTGAGCTTCCCAATGGTAAGGTGATCTACACTAGGAAAAAGAAGTAGTATCGTTTAATCAGCTCATACAATAAATTAATTCGATAAGGTCATCTATACTTAGCTATGTATTTTAATGCGCAAAAAAATCGTCAGTCGTAAAATGAACAGTGTTAGCTAGCGAAGAATAAGCTCAATTGCGATGCTTGGTCATACGTCGAAGCTGATTGCTGTCATCATCATCATCAGAAGAGCTCGATCCCAGAAGGTTCTCCAAAAACTCTTTGTTACGGAAGTTGGAGATGTTGTTTTCCTCAAAATCCTCATATAACACATCGTCATCAGCAAACTCCATCTTTGGGGACATATTTTCAACAGACACTGCTGGTATATCCGCAAAAGAATTCTTGGAATCTTCATTGTCTAATTCAAACTCTTCGTCGTCTGCTGGAACTTTTTGCTTGATGAAATCTTCATGATTCTTGCTATCACCTAGAATTATAGCTCCCTTGTTCTCCTTAGCCAGATAATTGTCCATATCCATAAAGCCAACAGTAGATGTTTCAAAGCCATAATTCTCATCATCACGACTTCCTTCCGCATCTTCATATTCTGAATATTCTGGGTCAGTGCCGAGAATAACATTATACAACTCACGAGTTTTGAGAAGTACTTCTGAAACAAACCACTCCCACTCATCTGTAGCGACAGCATCGACAATAATGGGAGAAATTAAGGCTGGCTTGTATAGAGTTGTAAATTTCACTACCTCTTCACTGACAAGAATAAGGTGCCCCATGTAGCCAGGTCTCGGGAGGATTTGTGTTTTAAAAGCCGAGATTATCATATTTGTGATATTGCATCGATCACTCTTGAATAACTCCACAATAAGGAACGAGTTGTAAGAGTTAAGCTTTCCGTTGAAAATTTGCTGGATGAGATCAAATACAACATTGTGGAAGAAATTATGCCACCGATACTTCACAAATTTGCTCACTATCGACTCTAGCATTCCTGATTCTATGAGTTGTAACTTGAAAAAATCGCCAACACAAGGATCTGCCTTGAAAGCTTCTTGCCGTTGTTCACTAACGAAAGGGTTTTCACTTGAGACCGCAGGTTCGTCGTCATCAGATTCCTCATAGTCAAAATTATCGAGAATTTCACGGCAGAATTGGTCATCATTTGCTGTTCCTGCGATTTTTTGAAGCAGTCTTTTAGATGGTATTATCTTCAGACGCTCTTGATCTATTTCTACCAACAGAACATCATCAATACCACTAGTGACATCTGATATATCCTGTATTTTGAGCTCCGAGTTGGCAAAGCTCTGATCTATGCTTTCACGCAATGCCGCACATATATTTTTTGTCTGGAGAGCACGTACTTCATCACGAACAAAGACGAGATACGCAATTTTGCGTGAGTTGAGAAGTATCATGTTAGAACAATGAAGTAATTCTGCCACTAGCTCGAATATTTTGAATCTTGTAATACCCAAAATATCATTGTCAACGTCGACTGGCGGATGTAAGTCAGAATCCATTTCAACCAATTCCACCAATTTGTCTAGTTTTTTGGAAAAGATTTCTAACAAATCTCCAAGGTAAATAGGATCTCTTACACCTGGAGGGTTTTGTTCAAAATCTTTGAGCCAATGGAACATAACTTGAACATTGATCTCACCGGTACCGTCAACGTTATTTTGTAATTGGTTGCTATATGAGCCACAATTGAGATCGTAATCCGAGTTGTTCTTTCTGATGAGCTCGATTAAGATTGCCACGCAATTAGCAATTCCGTGCTTGTTGCTGTAAACAACGCCAGGGTCTGTTGGGGAGGGTATGCGGTGGAAAATAATGTCATCCAACATTACTTGGATAATTTCTGGAGAAGCAAGTTCTCTTGTTAGTTGGTTGGGTCCGATGTTGGTATCGAGATCTACGGCCAAAGTCGCATTAGAGGAGATGGTGACTAAAGCCTTGATGAATTCTGTTGTCGCAGTTTGACGGAACAAAGTGTTGGGTCTCGAAACCGAAGAACTAGTGTCTGTATCTGCAAGAGGGGGCTTCAAAATGTCAATAACCTTGGGAATGAGCTGCTGACGAGACAATACCTCCAAAATACCAGAGGGAGAGTCCGCCTTATCAGTTTGTATAATTTTAAGGAAAAAGTCCATTATTATGGGTATCTCGATGAGGCCCAAGAATGTATCGACAAGCGACTCTTGCTTCCTTATGAAATTAAGCAATTCAATGCTATTTGTTTCCAAAAAGTGGTCAAGAATCTGAATCAAGTAAGCAACGGAAGGCAGACTCTCTTTGAGATTAGGCATGCTTAACACCAGCCACAACTTAGTCATAAGGAAAGGTGTCTCAATGATACGGTTAGAGATAACCCACAAATCACACGAGATGACCTCTGCAGAGCACAGAATAAAACGTCTCATGCGTTCATCTTTGGGTTCACCGTCCATTGTTGTATCCGCATCATCAATTGAGGGACCAGAAGAATTGATACTAACGTCTGTGGTATCACCAGCGTCATCATCAGCACCATTGACAGAGAGCTCGTGGAAGTAGTCAACACTATACACGATATAGTCCAAGAATCCTTTGAGGATGTGTGGTTGTAAAAGTAATTCCAAGAGTTTCTCTTCACGCGCTGTTTTTGAAAGTGTACTTACTCCGCCGTTGGCGTCGGTGCTGCAACTACCTACAGATAAGGTATCGGAATTAACCCCCGAATGTAGAATCTTGTTCAGCGAATCACCCAGTAACAGCTGAAAAAATGGAAACGAATTCTTTTGCTTGTGTTTCGCCGATAGCGTTTTGAGTTCCTCCAAGAACTCTTGTTGGAGACTACGATCGTCCATCAATTGGTCAACGGTCACCTGTGAAGCATCGAATATTGAGTCCAAAAACTTCTGGAGATTACTGTTGCCTCCATATGAGCTGGAGAAGGGCCAGAATGACATCTCTGCCAAGAAATGTGTTCAAACTTAAGCTATGTGGTGCAAAATGGAAACCGTTCCAACGAAGCGCAATTGTATACTTAGCAGAGCAAATTGAACGTCAAAGCCAAATAATGAGCCTAATTACGCGAAAAGAAGTCTCGATCTCTCCTTCAAGAGCCTGACAATGCACTTGAGGTTGTTCCAAGTGGTCTTTGAGTTGATCAAGAAGAGGGACCTCTATCAGTGTCGTTGTATGCCTTACGGTGAATTGCAACCTTTGGGTAATAAACACATGAGATAAGCGGTCGGGAAGAGTTATTTGGAAAATCCTGTGCAATGAGAATTTTAATATTTTTCTCGCACTTAAAAGTGGCATTTTTTATCTCTTTGGATGTCTTGTTTTCCCGGTTAAGGATTTGCATATCTATTCATGTTTGCTTAATCGCTGGTGACCAAGTTCTCAACATGAACGATCAATTTTTCGAAATCTTCGAGATATGTGACAATAATGCGCTCGCATATTTCAGTCACTGTGTTTTCACAAACTGACGAATTTTCCAGGATCCAGTCCTGGATCGTCATGTTCTCTTCCTTCTCTGGCATAGCTGCTATAAACTCTGTTAAATACCCATCATCGTCATTGTGCAAATCAAATTTGGTTGTTGTGAGCTCGCTCATCCTTTCGATAGCTTCCTCGAGTGTCTTGACTTGTGATAAAGCAAAGTCAAGTGAAATATGTGGGAATTGCCTGGAGGGATCTACAGAAGAAGGAAACCGCGCCACCGAAGCTGTCGATGTGGGTTTTCCAGGCTTCTGTGGAGTACTAGCATCGATATTGTCAAATGAAAGTGCTGAAAGACTTGTTTCAGCCTTTTGAGGGACGTCACTTTCTTCCTGTGGCACCTTCGTGTTGGGAGCACGGCTTGGTGGTGAAGGTGACTTATCTCTAATATGTTCCCCAAATGACGAGTTACTTCTAGATTCCACAACTCTCTGGGGCGATGTGGCTTTTTTGTCCGGTAAGGAAAACTTCCTTTCACTTCCACGGTTTAATGAATGTCGTGGCTGATAATCAGGCGGTAATGACCGAGTTTCAGGAGAAATTGCCTTCTCATTAACTATCTCACGCGCTTTGAGATTTGAATCAAAATCCTCCCTCCGATTAGTCGTTACGACTGGAAATTCCACACTGATCTCATTTCCATTGCGGAGAGAACCACCAGATAACAGTATAGGTTTGAGCTCTGAAATTGAATCTCCAACCACAAACGAATCATCTTTCAATTCTTGCGGAAGCACTCTGCCAGTTTCCCTAGAAGAAGCTACTGCCAAATGGGCACTTTCCTCTATGCTCTCTTTGGATTCGATAACTAAATCATCCTCTAGGAGAGTTGCATCCACAAATTCGTCATCCATTTCTTCCAAGTCTCTCTGGTACTCTTTGTATGAGGATGCAGAAATTGTAAAGTTGCTTTCGTCCTCGTCATCAGGACTCTTAGAGGCTGTTGTAGTTCGGGGAGTCTTTTTAGTTACTTCTGAGCCGGTAATAGAAACCTGGCTCATGTTACCACCATATACTATTGACTCGACTATGTGACTTGCGGGTAAATTGTCTGGTGCACCATTTTCTGAGAGGATTTCAGGCGACGAGTTATTATTGATCTGACTCCCATCAGATGTATTATCATTCGGACTACTCTCCTTGGGAAAATTCTTGGAGAGACCAGGAGTTGATTTTTGGAAGGGCATATTGTCGTTGATTGTATCATTGAACAATTTCTTAGCCTTCTGCAAGAGTCTCCTCATGGGAGACAGGGGCTCCGGATTCGTTGGAGTCAACTCGCCGAAACTTGCCTCAATTTTGATTGACGTCTCTTGCATTTCTCCTTGTTGTTGAGGTGCCAATTTACTCAATTCCTCAGTTGACCACATTGTCTGTGGGGATATTTGAGAGTAAGGATAACCTCCATTTCCAATAGATCCAGTGTTAAATCTGAAGCTATCACTATCAGTTTCAACTCGAGTGGGTATGCTTTGAGTATTGCCTCTTCCTTCGGTCGAATCACCGCCAGGATGACTCTGTATACTCGTTGGAACGTTTTCCTCGCCGTTAATCTCTTTTTCGTTATTATTCAAGTCATCTTGTCCATTGATTTCTTGAGAAGAGATTTCTTCCTCCTTTATTTCTGGATCGTCATCATTATTTTGTCCAGTATCTATCACACTCATTTCGGAAGGGAGAACTCTAAAGCTAGCTTCCAGAGTATCTGCGTTTCGCTTCGAAGTTTCATTTATAGAAAATTTTGATCCTGGCGCTCCTGGATTTACCTTAACTTTTTCAGCTCGGGCCAGGACAAGTTTGGCAGACTTTATATTTTTCTCCAAGAAGGATAAATTCTCCTCGTCATAATCACCTAAGTTTTGGTTTGAGTTTTCATACAAAGACCCTGAAGGAGAAACTGCAGGGACTTTTTGAATGACTTTAACCTTCCTTGATTTTTTAGGAGAGTTGAGTATACGCTCGATATCCACTTCATCAAGACCAAATTCGTCATCATCGTCATCGAATTGAGAGGCTTTTCGAGGTACAACCAGTGATTTTCTTTTCTTTTTTTCAGCAGCCGCGGGACTTTTCGGGGTGAGTCGCCGTTTTTCAGGGAGACTGGAGCTGGTTTCAGGGAGACTGAATGATGCATCTGAGTCATTCGAAGCTGATGTGCTTTCCGAGTCATATTCCAAATCATTTAAATCTCCATTGCTTTGCTCTTCTTGGTCTTCGTCACCTTCGTCATCTTCCAGATCTGCAGTGTCTCCACCTTGTTGTTCTGTGCCACGTTCTGAACTGTCGTCGATTTCAGAATCACTGGTTTGTACATTTTTCGACTTTCTTGGGTTTACATTTTTCGGTTTCTCATGAAGTTTGGGTTTTACCGGAGGAAAATCATCTATTCTATCGTTTGAATGATCCACTTGATCATCATCCGATGACAGATCCCTTAACGCACGTTCGATCTCTTCTTGGACGGTTCTATTTTTCGAGCCAGAATGCAAAGAATTAGAAATATTTATCTCTCCTTGAGCTTTTTTATTTGACTCTATAGCACTAGGAATCGACTTGGAAATATTTCTTTTTGGCTGAGTTCGGGTGCGTGCAAATCGCTTTGGTAGTATATCTTTCCCTTCAAAAATGGTTCCTTTTTCGTGGTTTTGCAATTCTTCGATTGAAAAATCAAAAGCATCTCTTTGAGTCAAGACATTCTCCTTGGGTGAAACTGATGATCTAGCCGCAGGCGAAGTACTTGGCGATCGATTGGTGTAATTAGTGTGGTTGGAGTGATTGCCAAAGTTAGAATGATTGGAGTGATTGCCAACGTTAGAATGATTGGAGTGATTGGAAGCATCATTAATGTTGTTTATCCTCTTAGGAGACAGGTCAGAAGTTCCAATGAACTTCTTAGCCTTTTCCTTTTTGAAATGTAATGACTTTTCGTACTCATCTAAAAAGTAACAGAATTCAAATCGATTTTTCTTGTGCTCTACTATCGGATCATCCTCCGGATCCCAATCCGACAAAGGACAATCACAGTACATGCAAATAACCCGATCGTCGTTCATTTCAACAGGGGAATAGTAGAAGCCCGCTTCTGCTAACCCTCTAGCAGTCACTTTTGACTTGTGGGTGTCATCAATTTTCCACATATCTCCAAAAGTCGAGAGTCGTAGAAGAACAGATTCTTCCGAAAGTGGATCTGTGATGTTTTCTTTGGCAACACCTTCTAGTCGGTGCCAAAAAGTTGCCTTGTTGGAGGACTTGACGAACTTCTCCAAGTACATAGTTATGGTGGAAAACGGACAATCCGGAGTATTTTTATGATGTAAGTCACTAATCGACTCGATTTCATTCAAATCATGTTCTTTTTTCTTACACCAGAAACATGTCACTTGATCTGGGTATGCTTTTGTTGGCGTATAGTAAAACCCAGAATCAGCCATTTGATCTGAACTCAAAGTAGAATGGCGCCATTTCCTCTTGCTTTTCGAATTCCCCACGGGGGTTCCTTCGAATGTTGCTAGTCGAGCTGTTCGAAACTGGAGATTAGATTGTGCCAGTTTTGGAGGCATGGGTTATTGTTTTGTGTATTGACGTTTCCTATAGAGGTAAATATACGGTATACTGCTGCACTGTGGAAGATGTGCAGATGTAGAGAGTTGGAGATATGAGGATGAGATTTGGACGAGAAAATATCAAAAAAATAAATTACAGAGATGATTGTATAATTATGTGAGTTAAAGTAATTGAAGAATAAAGTAATTGAAGCGTTTGAAGCAATCTACCAATTGTTAAGGAGATACATCTGATGAACTGCTTCCCCAACGAGATAAAGTTATAGTAACACTAATGTAAGGGAACTTTGAGACTGCACTTTCATTTTCATGCATTGTTATCTAATTAGTAAGAATCTTGAATAGGCACAGAGAATTAAGGGACCATTAACTGACCAGTGCTTATAATACTCAAGCATGGCCAACCAAGTATTGAATTGTACGTAATGCTTCGTACTTCAACTCAGTGTCTCCAGAACTGCTCTCCAAAAATGTCATGATCAAGAGCTTGTAGTGGCCATTTCTCTCTGAGTTGACGAAATTGATAATGTCTGTTCCCAAAACCTTAATCAAGTTTTGCAAATCGTTCAAAATAATGACCTTGGACACGACGCTCAACGAAGCATCCTCAGATGACAAAATAGCCAACATTCTTTTCACCAAGGCATAACCATTCTCCTTGAATTTGCCTGCATTTTCTTGCCAGAAGTCAGCGGACTTGTGTGTAGGGGAAGTCCAGCTCAACAATTTAGGGTTTTCAATCTCCACCAAGTATTCATCCAAAGAAGATAACCGGCTGGTTACTACTTCGTTCAAAGTGTCGTTCAAATAAGCCAAGTCACTGGATAACTCCTCGTCCGAACCATTGGAAGCAAACTTTCTTGTTTGAACTACCTTGATTATGTTCAAACCATCATGGAAGAGGACAAACTTAATGACACTAAATTGTTCTGCGTTATTGTTAGCAACACTGACAAAATTCTTCAATGTAGAAATGGCAACACGAACAACCTTAAGCTTTATACCATCTTTAGAAATGTTCAACAAATTGCCAACTAAGTTGGGGAAGTTATGGACCAACACCTTGTTAATAGGAGCGCTGAAACTCAATACCCAAACCAAAAGCAAAGTATTATATAAAAGTTGCAAATTGGATGCGTTTGGCTTCTTAGCCAGCAACTCGATGAGTTCAGAAATCGACTTAAAGTTAGAAACTAAGTTGTGTTCCGAGTACACTTTCCGGTATGTTTTGTTAACCACAAGCTCCTGTAACAACTGAACACCGATCAGCTGCAAGTTTGGGTCTTGGAAATTGCCAACGAAAGATTTTGAGCTAAGCAAGTCAAACAACTTGATCAAAGCTTCCTTGTCTACGGAGGCCAGTTCAGTCTTACTCAATAAGACGGTAACATTGTATATGCTCAAGGTCTTAATAAGGGAGTCATTGTTTGCCAAATGCTTGATAAATGGAGCAAAAGGTAATGTGGAATCAACAGACGATAAACTTAAAAGAGCGTCCACAAACGTCTGAGCCTCTGGGTCGACAAGCAAGTCGTTGATCAACACCAACACATTCTTCAACAAATCATCTCTCGAATTGACCTCTGATTTGTTCAACAAATTTAAGATCGTACTAGCATACAAGTCCTGGGAACCCAATACAGTTTTACGTCTAGATTCAGCATTCTGGGACTCCAACACTTTGATAACGTCTGCCTGTTCGGGGGTGATCACGCCAGCACGTGCCAAGCCCTCCCATGGAATGGTTTTCTCCCTAATGAGTTTTTTGGAGTCTGCTAGGTCATAGCTTTCAATAAGCAATGGCGACTGTTGGTTAGTATCGAGTGGATCGAGTAGATTGGGTGGATTGATTAGACAACTATTGAACATCGGTCCAGAAGACCACGACCATAAGGCGAGACTGGAAGAAGAAACATCAATTTTCTTTCTATTTCTTCTAAGATTTGAATGAACCAAATAGCCATTGAAGAATAAACATACGTGGGAAGACATTGTTGGGGAGATTGTTGGCGGGAGGAACTGAGTCGGTTAATTTAGAGAACTGATATGGCATGGGTTTAGCACGACCACGATAAAAGTAGGCTGAACCAACAGAGAAGACATGATACAATTGGGAAAATGTGGATTTTTTAGGTAGTTGAACGAAATTGTATTTGAATATTTGGGGTTTTTGTTTTTGAATTTTTTGGGTAATAATGTTTTCATTGTGTCCGTTGAATTGTATTAGTTGTATTGCACTCTTTCACCAGACTTGGCTAGTCGAGGTATAGGAGCCTTCCTGTAAATCAACACTGTTCTGACAAAAATCGCTTCATTTTAATAAATGGTTGTCTGGTGCTTCTTATTTTGATTGCTGTATGTAAAAGTTCTCAAATTGAAGAAAACCACAAGAAACAGCTAGAGTCAATAACAAAAAGAAAACATCTAATCGATCATCTGCAACTGTAGACAAAGTAGAAAAGATGCAAAAAAAGATCTGAAATGCCGGTCCCAGGAATCGAACCTGGGTTTGTTCGGCCACAACGAACTGTACTAACCACTATACTAGACCGGCTTTCGTTGAAAATGATAGGAAGTGGTGTTACCAGATATGCCGGATATTACCTACTTAGGTAAACGAACTTACCCACACAGGAATAATTATAATGTAAACATGACTAGTAATTCCTCTTCTTTAGACGGTAGGAGATTCTCCAGACTACAATACAACAGTATCCAGTAATAGGACATCTTCACTCTAACTCAATCTTAACCTACTTTCTAACAGAATGAAAGGTATAGAAGAAATATAAAGTACAATATTAAAAGTGAAGATAACCATTAAATTAATAAAATTTTCTGTTTTTATGCTCAATTAGGTTTGCAATCCTATATATCCTTTCACTGTCCATGAACCTCCTTTCCTATTGCTAGTAACTGTTACTTGTGATTCTTGACAAAACAGAACATTCCCGTTCTAATGAAGAAAAGAAAATTACTTCTGTAATTGAAAGTTTTCTGTTTGAAAACCACTACCTTTTATTTGTCTACATAAACACCCCTAATGAGGAAACTTAGTTGCCGTTTATGACCATCTAGGTAGGAGACAAGTGCCATACACCGTCTTAGCGCTATCAATACTAGTAAGATCTAAACAGCGATATCCGAACCAGGAAAATCCAAACCAGAAAAATTCAAGCCAGAAAAACCCCACCAGAAAAATAATTAACAAAATCCAAAATTCAAATCAAAATTTGACTTTTCCTCTTCATTGGACCTATCGATCGATTTTCTAACCGTTGAAGCTTGTATGCGGAATTAGGGCCATTATCACGTGGTTGTAAAACAATCCTTTAAGGCATTGGAATTTTATTGAACTAGGAATTTTTTACAATTAGTCATAAACGTCAAATTCAAAATCCTTCTCCATTTCTTGTCGGAAAACAACCATTCTTGCATCTGACACCGTATCTGATGGATATCTTCGTCAACTCAAGTAACATTTCCGGCATCCTGCACCCTGTGCGTTCTAATCTTCCAGCAATTCGCTATTATCCCCACCATCCAAGAATACATCACAAAGAGACCCCATTGACCGAAAAAGGGTTAACAGAAACAGTAAAGAGGTCGATCGAAATACTATAAAAAAGCCGAAAGTCCCCATTTCTCAATCGATTGTCTAGTGAATCATCATCCTATGATAGGTTAGAAAGTTGAGTAGATAAAGAATTCTCCAACGGAAAGTAACCCCAGTACATGCCATCTCATAACATTCTCAAAAAGCTTCATTTGGTTCGAAACTCTTCCAAGCCTGAAAGTCATTCTACTCCCGTTTCAACCTCCGCTGATAATACGCTGATGAATTACTATCCAGCCACTGGCCTGTCCCAAACTCCGTCTCAACCTTACGGATACCCTAACGCCATGGGGCAGGCCGAGCCAATACAGGCAATTCCCGTACCACAATCCCATCCTGTTGATATGCTGCTTCCTCAAAACACTCAAACAATGGCACATTTGGCCGGCCCACAAGTGCACCAGGTTCAGCCTGTTCAGTATCTTCCCCAACAGGTTCAGCCTGTTCAGTATATTCCACAACAGGAACAACATGTTCAACAGGTTCCGCAAGTTCAACAGGCTCCACAGGTTCAACAAATTCCTGCCTTGCATGCCACCCCACAGCAAGTTCTGGACCGGGTTCAGGATGTTCCTTCGTCTCTTTTGCCTCAGAAATCGGCCGTTTCCAAAGGAAAGTACTCCTTAACTGACTTCCACATTATGCGCACCCTTGGTACCGGTTCTTTTGGTAGGGTCCATTTGGTTCGCTCGGTCCATAATGGTCGTTATTACGCTATCAAGGTCTTGAAGAAGGCCCAGGTTGTTAAGATGAAACAAGTTGAACACACAAATGATGAGCGTAGAATGTTGAAATTGGTTGAACATCCGTTTTTGATCAGAATGTGGGGAACTTTCCAAGACTCGAAAAACTTGTTTATGGTTATGGATTACATTGAAGGTGGTGAATTGTTTTCTTTGTTAAGAAAGTCCCAACGGTTCCCTAACCCTGTGGCTAAATTTTACGCCGCAGAAGTCGTTTTGGCATTGGAATACTTACATTCGCATGATATCATCTATCGTGATTTGAAGCCTGAGAACATCTTGTTGGACAGAAATGGTCACATCAAAATCACCGATTTTGGTTTTGCTAAGGAGGTCTCCACCGTTACTTGGACCTTGTGTGGTACTCCCGATTACATTGCACCAGAGGTTATCACTTCCAAACCATACAACAAAACTGTCGATTGGTGGTCATTGGGTGTATTGATCTTCGAAATGCTTGCTGGTTACACGCCGTTCTATGATACGACCCCAATGAAGACGTACGAGAAGATTCTCTCTGGTAAGATTCATTTCCCAAGTTTCTTTCATCCTGATGTGGTTGACTTATTGTCTCGATTAATTACAGCAGATTTATCGTCGAGATTGGGTAATTTGGTCAATGGCCCTGCAGACATCCGTAATCACCCTTGGTTTTCTGAGGTTGTATGGACCAAGCTTTTGGCTAAAGACATTGAGACTCCTTATGAACCACCAATCACTGCTGGTGTCGGTGACTCCTCGTTGTTTGATCATTACCCTGAAGAACAAGGAGATTATGGGTCGACCGAGGAAGACCCTTACGCACATCTTTTTGAAGATTTCTAGATTGAGAACAATCACAATCACAATCACTGCCATAAATGAAACACACAGAGTATTAGTTTTTGCAAAGAAATAAATCATCCATTACAAGTCTTTTTTCTTCTTCTTCATTGATTGATGTATATGATTTCAGCCAAGCAGAACATAAAACGAACCTTTTCTTTCTCTTTTATTCCTTTTTATTATCAATATTTTCATTAAAATTACATTTAGTTGTCTAGCACGTTAAAGCGTTCTGTGACAGTGTTTATGTCACAGGTAATGTATCATTTTGGAGTAATGTCGTTGCACCCATGCAAGTCTCCCCTGGCAGCAGACTCACCCTGTTTAAAGCCAGTCTGATTTTTTTCAATTATTTAAAGGAACCTCATCAATAGTTCTCTTAATGCAAAAGTTCTCTTAATGCAAAACCTCACGCTTAAGCATCTAGCGAAAGACTTTCTTGCATTCTAGACACACATAGAACAAAACCATCGAAGTGTCCTTTCTCTTCTGTTGAGATTGAAAAAACACACATTCATTATTACCACAGTATGTGCAGTGTTTATCAGAACGAGGCAAAGTTGGATCCGAACCAATATCTTGAACAACACCTGCTGTTTCACCAATATTGGTTATAAGTTCATGACGGTACACTTTGGGGTTTTCAGCCAACTCCGTGTAGGGACAGTTTCTGCACGAATAGAGGAGTCTGGCGTTATCCTTGTCCTCTCTGGGATACAACATATTGTTGCATTCTGCACAAAACCGGAAGGAGGCCATTGTTCCTAACTTTTATTATTCTGACAAATGTGTGAAGTTTGAACTGTTGAAACATTGAGGCACACACGCCTTAGCTTTTCCTATCGACCTCCACATCTTTCACCATACTTTATTATTAGGTTGATTTTTTTCGAAAAATTCGATTGTGAAAAACAATTCCAGTCAATTTCATTCTTTAATTTCACAACTTCTTATATTACGAAAGTTGGTTGCAAATTGGCTAATGGTGGATGCACCTATGAAGCAACTCTAGGACCCTCATCTTTTTACCCAAACAAAGCACGGGAAACTATTCAGTATCGTTTTTTTTCTCTTTAAATTATAGCTCATTCTAAAAAAATTAAAATATCCCCCGAAACTACCAAATGGTATCTTTGTACATACCTTTTGTTGATATTACACTTCACACCCGTGCCTCTCGAGAAACACCACCAAAGTTCATGTCGCAAATTTTTTCAAGATTCAAATCTATCCAGCTCACAATGTTACGCCAAACTTTCAGACCAGCTTCTAGAGTTCTCGCCAGATCCACTCTCCGTTGTTCTGTCAGACTCAACTCTTCTGTCGCCACTGAGAGCGTAGAGGCCAAGGCTCCTGTTGACCCTAAGATCTCCCAAATTGTAGACCAGATCTCTACCTTGACCTTGTTGGAGACCTCTTCCTTGATAAGTGAATTGAAAACCAGATTAAATATTTCCGACATTGCTCTTCCTGCTGCTGGTGCTGCCGCCCCTGTCGCTGCCGCCCCTGCTGAGGAGGAAGTTAAGGAAGTTGTTGAGGAACAAACCATTTTCGCTGTGAAATTGGAGTCCTTCGACGCTAAGTCCAAGCCAAAGATCATTAAGGAGGTCAAGAGTTTGTTGGGTTTGTCTTTGGTCGAATCCAAGAAATTCGTTGAATCTGCTCCAAAGGTCTTGAAGGACAACGTCGCTAAGGAAGACGCCGAGAAGATCAAGACCACTTTGGAAGGTTTGGGCGCTAAGGTTGTTTTGGAGTAGACAGTCATTGGTGATGCATTCATACATCTTGTATATATACGTTCTAGTTTAACTAGCTGGATTATTAGATGCGCTATTAGAGCTCGCTTTGTAGTTTTTCACCTGGACTCATAAGGATACTTATACTTATAATTATACTTCTACCTATGTCCGAACTCAAACTCAAACGGACAATAAGTTTCATTTTCTATTATTTGTAACTTGTTTTTAAAATTGTTCTGAATTTTCATCGTCTCTCCCCATTTTTTTTACGGCAACCTCAATTGGCTCTTCTGGCTCAAGACTGCAGAATTGTCTCTTAGGGACCTACCTGGGCTCTACTATTTCAATGGCAAATGACACAATGGAAACCAACAAATGTATTCAGTTTGCTCCTGGCTATTCATTTGCCTCGATAAAAGGCTCTGTACTTCTTCTTCCGTCTATCTCGGTAGCAAATGTGCCACAGCTCACAACCGATGTACTCCTCCACACTTTGCCTTTTGTGAAAGTGGGAACCTTGAATGATCAATTTGTTCATTCGTTCATTTCTCCCGTGGATTACGTTGCAAATAAAGCTAGACCAAAAGGTATCTCGTTGGCTGTTGAACTATATTTCTGTGAAGACAGAAACCTCGCACTAGTACAACTAAGAGCTCCAATAATAGCAGGGTTCCATGCCGAGCATGTTGATCAGATACTCATGCCTATAATTGAACAGGCACAATTCGAAAATGTCGTCTTGTTCCACCTGATGGATGCTGGACTCGTTGAACACATTCATCCTGGTGCCTTGCAAGTGTTTACCAATGAAGATCGCCTTTCAAAGTCTCTAAGTACACTTAAAATCTCTGATTCTGGTTTTCAGCTGCTTTCAGAATCTCCTGAGCTTGATTCACCTTATATAAGATACCTTTTGGGTAAATTGGATTGTGTCACTAAGTACAGTGTCATGGTAGCTTATGCTTACGAAGGAGACAATTTTTACGACTCTATCAATATGGCTTCTAGAGTTTCTGAACTTTTAGATCTTAAGATCTCTCAGTGGAATTCTCCTGTTAGTTGGTTTGGAGTATATGGTGATAAGCCAGTGTCGAATGCCATGGAGGACGGGTTATACGTATAATTCATTTATTAATCAATATGAAATAAATGAATCCATTGATTTTTGAACACTTTACCTATTAAATTTTATGTCACTTTGCACTATTATAACACAGCACTAATCAAATGTAGTAGGGAAGACAGTTACTAGAAACTCGAGAGAACCAATATATATATACGGTGGAATCTTATGGATGCCGAAGCAGAAAAACCTCTCGAACCCTGTCTAGACTCATTCAGAACAATATATATCTCTATCTTTTTGGCGCTCCTCTCGACCTTACCTACACATCTGACCTCATAGAATATTTTTGATCCCTTGAACATTTGAGCAAAAAAATTAAATTCAAACAAGATACAAATAGGGTTACATTTCACAACGCAAAATGTCTAGAATTTTAATATTCTTAGTAATCTTGGTTATCAGGGTATCTTCAAGTTTCTAATAGAGGCTCTGTGGCCGAGCGGTCTAAGGCGGCAGACTCAAGTTCTGTTATCGTAAGATGCGCGTGTTCGAATCACGCCGGAGTCAAAAAAGATATCTACTTCCTCTATTTTTTAGTGACTTGTCTAAAACAACCCTTGATACTAGACAAAGTATATTTTATTAGCATTTCGAAGAAGCTCGTGTGGCGCAGTGGTAGCGCAGCAGATTGCAAATCTGTTGGTCCTTAGTTCAATCCTGAGCGCGAGCTTTTCTTTTTTGATAAGAAACTATCGTTTTTGCTTTTTCAATTGTGAACGCATATTATTCCACTAATTCATAAAACTGTAATGTTAGTGAAAGGTCCATAGTTCAAGAATTCCAGGTCCAGAATTTGTTTCCTTTTGCTAAAATTTATTTTGTGTTGTTACTTTTAGGATGATTGGTAGATTTATCTATTTTCTTAGTTGACTGAACTTCTAAAATATTGCCTGTTTAGGACAGTGTGTGTTATGTAGGTTATAGATGAAAAACATATATATGAGATAGATAATAGGTACTGAGGTGTTAGGTTGACAAGAGAAAAATCATTAGTTAGGTAAAATAGCTGAATCTACTACTAGATCGATCCTCGGGAGTCCGAGGAGTTAAAGGTGATCGCCCGTGGGCTATCTAGAAGAGATAGGCCACCAGAGGTCACTGTAGTCACTATAAATAGGAATCGGCCGCCGTATCTAAAAAAATAAGAGACCGGAGGTCGTCGATCTCCATAGTGATTTATCCAAATAACGACATTCAGCTGATAAGAGGCCTTTAGGCAGCCGAACAGTGTTCGGGGTCGGATAAATCAAGAAGTGCATTCGTCCTTTGCTTTATAGAAAAAATCGAACAAGTATAAATACAATAATATATTAAAACAATGACTGAAGCTTACTATTACATTGCAGTGAGCAAAGTTCATCAGCTAGTGTTTTTCTTTGTAAAATTATTTTTCTAGTTTTAAACATTCAATTTGTTTTGTTTGTTGCAACACGCTTGGTTTTGCACTAACTTTGCACAATGTTGAAAAACTCAAAAACGTTACAGAAATTGGGAAGTATTAGAAAAAGAACAAAATTTAATCATTATAGTTAAGGAATTAATTATTTTATTACTGATATATATTCATTCCTTCAAATGCAAAGAGAAGCTTCTTCTTTTGATCATTTATGGTTTGTCAATGGCAAATTCTAAAACCAAGACAAACACTAAAAGTGAAACCAAAACAAAAACAATAAAGCAACGATACAATTTCATTCTTTTTCCCATTACTATTCAATAGGCCGGGTTTGTTGTCTAACCTTGTAGAAGTAACCCCTAAATTAGCCCCTAATCCCTGAAAGATACAACAAAAGCACAATAAAGTTGTAATTGAAAGGAATGACGCATCGTATATCTTTCACACAAAGAAAATATATCGTACGTCTGTTGAAATAAAGTGCATTGTAATTTATAAAAGTATCTTGCAAGAACTAGATTCTGCTAAACAGCTTACCTCAATTAAACGTTACATTCAATGTCCCGTATGTATCAGAATTCTTCTGAACCACAGACTCTCTAAACGAGATCAACGTGGTATAAGACAAATGGTTCAAAATCAGAGTCCACCAAAGAGGCATATTCGTGTAAGTTGCTCTTTTCAGAAAAACCATCACCTCCAAGGTATCCAAACTTGGAAATCAACTCCTTTTTTGCTTTGTCTAGGTTACCAGTATTAGAGCCTTCGAACTTGATAGCATAACAATCAAATTGGGGTGGCAAACCGTATCTCAATACCGATTCCACATAAATGCGAATTGCCTTAATGTGGAACCAAGACGAAAAGATTTCAGAGTAAGCGGTTTTTGCTAAACGCATCAAATCAATCTTGGATTTAGATTCAGTTGCGCGGGTGGTGTCGAATTCTTTTCTCATCTCATTCAAGGTTTCCTCTGAGTATACAAAGTCTGTTCTTGGGTGCCACTTATGTTCCCTACAGACAGTGACGAATTCTTGTTGATATTTCTTGAACAAAGAGACCGCAAACAAGACGTACTCAGCATCAGAAGCGATTTCTTGAGCACTTCTTGGAACAACAAATTGAGTTAGTGTCTCGTACTTCTTATAAAAATCACCGACGAGGGATTTGGGTACGGCAATCAAAATAGTTGTCAAATGTTCAGAATCTAACACGAAGTGTTCTGGGCGAACTATATCGTGCAAACTCTTAATAGATAAGTCTCCATTCTTCTTTCTGTCGGCAGCCAAGAAATTGGACTTGGCAGTCTGATACAGTTGATACAACAGTCTAACATCATTGTCCAACGACAATGCTTCATTGCTGATGAGGTCTACCAAAGTTTTGATAGGTTTATCGACTCTATACTTGGAGGTGTTCCACGAGAAGTTCTCGACAGCGTCAGTAACTGGACGTCCATTGACGATTCTAGTTTCACTGAACAGCTTAGAAGGTTCCAAAGTTTCGAGGATGTCAACAGATTTAGCAACAGAAGAGGCCAATGTGTTGTCCAACTTGCTCAATTCTTCCGAAAGTTGAACCAAAGAATCCAACGTCTTGATCTGGAACTCGGGTAATTTAAACTCCGTGAGCAGTTGCTTGCCCTGATTTAAAGAGCGTTCTAAATAAGGGAACGCATTGACAGATTGTGGCAAAGACACTATGAGGTATTGTGTCTGTGAAGCCATTTTCGAACGAGCCAAGTTGGTTGGGTTATCGGCGGTGGAGATTGTATCCTTAAGTAACAAGAGAGGTACGGGTGTAGGGATAAATTAGTTGTAATTAAAGAAACGATGTTGAATTTGAGTTGTTTAGAAAGCGGCGCCGGTGTTTTTTAAACTTTAATTGGGGAGATATTTTTTTTTGGAAAATCTTTACAATTAATTTGTGGAGCAAAATTAATGCTGCTCCATCCGAAGCATGTATGTTTGTATGATTTGTATGATTTGTATGATTTGTATGATTAGTATGATTTGTATGATTAGTATGATGTGTGAACTGTAGCCTACAGAGCTGTTGGGGAAGAACTTCTAGAAAAGACTTGGGCTTTTCATTTCATAGGATGTTATGTCGAGTCTTTGAAAATTCTAGTTTGATTCGGATTTGGATGATTAGGTGTGTTTGGATTCTGTTATTTGGGTCAACATACCTTAAATGGCAGTTGCCCACTTTGAATTAGAATACATCTCTAAACGTGCGATGGAACGAAGATTAAAGTTCTCTGGATTTCTCTTTGTCAATAAATTATGGAGGAATTTTGAACCAAATTTCTACAAATCATGGAGTGTGAAGAAAAAGCAAAAGAATTCAGGATGTAGGTAACCATCCTAACTAAAGAGCAATGAAGACTCAAAGAAAAGACAAGGCAAAAAGACAAACGAATAGAAGAATCGAAGGAAGAGAAAGAAAAATTGTGAGATTTTGAAGACATGTCCGAAACTTTCCAGAGAAATTCTGTTTTTAATCGTTCTTCATTCTTATTCATACCTAACATGATGCTAGGAAGTGACACTCAACGAGATCTTGGTAACAAAATTTCTTAATTCTATTTTTTTTTAAAATAAAGTGCATACTATATTCCAAAAATTCCAAAAATTCCCAATCTTTTTTAGCATAATTTTGTTTTGCAGCCATCGCTTCCTCCACCTTGCCCACTGTGATGATATGTCTGCACTACTGCGATGCCATTTCAATTTTTCCAAAATAGGTTCTTCCATTAAAATGTCTAATTCATTAGAGGTATGTAAGGAAATCCGTCTATAAGCGAGACAAATATAGCTCTTCAGTCATTTGCAGTATACTAATATTTCAGGAAAGATTGAAGACTCATTCGTCTGCGTTCGATGGGTTATTATCTCTCATCCCAGCTAAGTACTATTATGATGATGCTACACAAGACCAGTGGCAGCAAAAGAAAAAGCTGAAGGAGGATGTCACAAATGACAGAATGGCAAAGTTGGATCCTGAAAATGCCACTTCTGCTGACTCTTACAGTAACGGCGGTGCGTCCGCAAAGGATGTGAAGGAGAATAGAGCTAAAGCTGCTCAGAAGAGTCGCAAGCTCAACCAGAAAGAGCAAACCCTCAGCTCACAGACGAAAGAGTTTACCGAAGAAAATGACGAAGACTTCACCAAAACCCCAACGTTGGAGTTTGATGACGAAGGAAACGAAGTAAGCGCACAGGATGCGCCTCTGAAACCACAGAATGCCAAGGTCAAGAAGGAGCTTCTGACCGAAGAGCTACAAAGGAGGCAAGAACGAAGAGCAGAGCTTAAGGAACGTCTTGCTTCTAAAATCAATCTTTTAAAAGAAAAAAGAAAGGCTCCTGGTACCAAGACTGGCGGACCTGTCAAGTCTAGAGAGCAGATGTTGGCTGAAAGAAAAAGAAAACAGGAGTATAGACAGGAGAAGCTCAAAAGGAAGAGAGAAGAGGATGGTGATGAAGATGAAGACGATGCCAGCGAGAACTCTGATGCTAACGACGATGATGACGAGGCTGAGGCTGAAGAGGACTCCCAAGTTCTCTTTGGAACAATCCAGTTCAAGGACGGTAGCAGGGTCACTTCCGACCTCAAAAATATTCGTTCTGGAATCGATAAGAAGAAGAAAAAAGGTCCCGCTAACAATGATATCAAGGCCCATTTACTTAAACTCGAGGCTAAGAAGAGAAAGTTGAACCTGTTAACTCCTGAAGAGAGAAAGAAGCAACAAGAGCAAAGCCAATGGAAGGGTCTTCTAGACCAAGCTGAAGGTATCAAGGTCAAGAACGACGAGAAATTATTGAAGAAGGCCTTGAAGAGAAAAGAGAAACAAAAGCTCAAGAGTGAAATTGAATGGAAGGAGAGAAAGCAAGTTGTCAAGGATACCATCTCTGCCCGTGCCAAGAGAAGAGAAGCCAACTTGAAAGCACGTAAGGATAACAAGGGTAAGAAGGGTAAGAATCAAGTGAAGTTGAGAAAATTCACAGGAACAGTTAACAAGAGTAAGAGTGGGAAGGATAACAAAAAACGTGCGGGCTTCGAAGGAAGTGCGAAGTCGAAGAATAAAGTGAAGAAGTAGTTTGCATGCTAATGAAGGGCCAACGAATATAAGTAATTTCATCATATACCATCTGTCATTTCAAAATCTGCAACCTGTGATATCATAATCTACAATCTGTAATTTACTCTCCAAAGGGCCATAATGGCTTAGAGTAAGCGAATGAGTATAACCGCACAAATGCTACAATAGGGAACTATAAGATAGAGCTTTAAAAATTTCGTTACGTATTATTTTGAGAGGCATGGGCAATGGTAAAGGACTTTCAGTTACCCTTTCTTACTCTGTCCCAGGCACTCATTGGCCGATCAGACTTCGAAGTGTCGGACTTTTTAGAGGCCGGGTCACTTTCATCAAGGTAAAATGTATCATTAGATTCGTTATCTCCAAATGATTCAACGGTATTGGGACCTGCGGATCCGTAGCGACTTTGGTACTGGTTGGTGCTTTCAGTGAACCCATTTTCTTTCCTAATCTGGGCCCAAGCAGATGGTGTGTGATCCCCTGAATTTACAACGGGCTGACCAGGGGAGTATGAACCCCCAACTGATAGCTGGGCTGCCAATTCTCGAGGGTCTTTCATAATATGTTCTGGTTTGGCAGAAGTATCTTGATAGTAGAATGCAAAGAGTGGGAGTCTCTCGGGCCTGAAAGTCTTCCAAACCTCTAGGAGTCTCTCTTTGGACTCACGTTCATCTTCGCTTAACTGATAATTTGTACGGTCACGAGTCAATTGTTGAATTTTCAGATCCATGGTGACCCTACCTGAGAGATACATGGTCAAGAAATAGACACCTACTGCAACAGACACAGATAAAAATGGTTTATGGAGAGTGGGCCTGGTCAAAGTTAAACCAGGAGACCCTGAAGCTTTTGCAGCTAGCTTGGCTCGGTGGCTCTTATACAAAGAGGGAGCGAAGAGGGCTGCTGAAGAGAAGACAAATCCACTTAAGAATTGCTCTTTTCGAGCAGACAGAAGATCACTAGCTAAAACAAGACGATCTTCATGGGTCAAGCGATGATCTGCTTCGTAGAAATTCAAGAGTGGCCCAACTTGATTTGCTGGGATTGTACGGCCCATTATTACAAGAGGTTTGTCACTGGAGACATTTGGGTCACGTTCAGACATGTTGTGATGATAGATTTTGATTGGTCTGTAAGAATTGAGGTCAGAAATAAATATCAAATCAAATGTTTTTTGAGACTTTGCTATGTAAAGATGGTATGTGAATGAGTCTGTTCTGACTGCACAATACTGTCTAAGGTCCTAGGTCTTAGGTACAAGGAAGGAAGATTAATACTAAATTGAAAAATAAAATAGACCAAAAAAGAAAAAAAAAATGCATTTTGGAATTGAAAAAATATTTTTTTACGCTAATGTTTCTCGGAATCATAGAATACCTAGATTTGCAGATACTTTTATTAGAATAGAGCTCACCTATGTGTCAGTTGGGTATGCCAAAATGATAGCATTGGGTACAAATATGATCTTAGATCAACTTGTTGTCCAGTCTCATCTCGGTCTTCAATTTCTGTAATTGCTCGACAACAGTGGCGAATGGAACAGTGGCGTTCTTACCTTGCTCTTCTTGAATGTCTCTATTTCTAACATTGACACTTCTTTCTTGTTCTTCAGCCTCACCAACAATGAAAATGAAGTTGAATTGTAAGAGTTGACCGTTTCTGACCTTCTTTTGTAATGTGTTTTTCGAAAGATCGACCTCAGCGTGGAAGTTGTATTTCTTGACCAACTTCTCCTTCAACTCTTCTGCGTAGTCAAAGTACTTAACACCAACTGGAACAACCAAAATTTGTCTTGGAGACATCCAGAATGGCCATCTACCCTTGTAATGCTCGGTCAAGATAGCAGTCATTCTTTCAACCGAACCCAAAACGGCTCTGTGGATCATAACTGGTTGAGCGATAGAGTTCTCCTTACCGTTAGTGTCAGCCTTAAACTCCAACTTGAATCTAGAAGGCATTTGGAAGTCCAATTGAATGGTGGCACATTGGAACCATCTTCTCAAGGCGTCGGAAATCTTGATATCAATCTTTGGACCATAGAAAGCACCGTCTCCTGGGTTCAACTCCCAGTTTCCAGCACCCATGAATCTGTTCAAGGAGTTCTCCAAACTCTTCTCGGCGGCGTTCCAAGTGTCAAGGTCTCCGATATAGTTGTCTGGTCTAGTTGACAACTCCATCTTGAATTCGAAACCGAAGATACCGTAGATCTTACGCAAGAAGTCAAAGACACCAGAAATTTCCTCTTCAACTTGACTCTGTTGACAGAAGATGTGGGCATCATCTTGTTGGAATCTACGTACTCTGGTCAAACCAGACAAAGCACCGGAATATTCATTTCTGTGCAAGACACCGAAGTCAGCAACACGCCATGGCAAGTCTCTGTAGGATCTCTCACGAGATTTGAACAAAAGACAGTGACCAGGACAGTTCATAGGCTTCAAAGCAAACTTCTCCTTCTCAACCTCAACTTGGAACATGTTGTCCTTGTAGTTGACCCAGTGACCAGAGGTTTCCCACAATTTGGAGTTGTACATGTTAGGAGTAATAACCTCATCGTAACCTCTTTGTCTGTACTCATTTCTGATCAAGTCAACCAAAGCGTTGTAGATCTTGGTACCATGAGGCAACCAGAAAGCAGAACCAGGAGACAATTCGTTGAAATAAAACAATTCTTGGTCTCTACCAATTTTTCTATGGTCTCTCTCAGCAGCTTCCTTCAAGAATTTCATGTGAGCGGCCAATAACTTCTTGTCTGGGAAGGAGATACCGTAAACTCTCTGCAAAGAGTCGTTTTCAGCATTACCCAAGAAGTAAGAAGAAGAGTTCTTCAAGATCTTGAAGGCCTTAATCTTACCAGTGTCTATGACATGGGGTCCTCTACACAAATCAATCAAAGGGCCACATCTGTAGACAGTGGTAGAGGTTCCATCTGGAACCTTTTCGGAAATGAATTGAACCTTGTACTTGTTGTAAGCAAACATTTCCAACAACTCATCCTTGGTCATTTCCAAACGAACAAATTCTTGCTTCTCACGGATAACACCCGCGGAAACTTCTTCCAACTTACCGAAGTCATCTTGAGAAACAGCACCCTCACCGTTTTTAATAGACATATCGTAGAAGAAACCATCCTCAGTAGGTGGACCGTAAGACAAATGGCAACCGTAGTGACATTCACAAGCCTCACCCAAGACGTGAGCAGAGGAGTGCCAGAAGACTTGCTTTCCCTCTGGGTGGTCAAAGTCCAAGAATTCCAACTTGGCGTCACCCTCAAATGGTCTCATCAAGTCCCACAACTCTCCGTTGACCTTGGAAATGATTTGCTTACCAGCAAAAGACTTACCAATCTCGCTGGCGATTTGGAATGGGGTGTATTCATAAGCCAAACCAGTCTTGATGGTACCATCCAATAAGACAATTTTGACGTCGGTTCTTTCCTTAGCAGCAATCTCTGTATCGTGCTTTGCTTTGATTTGGTCGAAAATTTTAATTCTGTGGTCGATGTAGTCTGGTTGAGGATCCATCTTCAAAGGTGCCGACCCAGAAGAAGATTTCTTTTCTTTTTTAGGCAAAGCGGCCTTAACGACACTTTCGACTTTTTCTTTGGCCTCGAGCGCAATATTTGCGACACCTTCTTGAAGTTCAGCCATTGTTAAGTTTCAAGATTAGAAAATTTTCGCTGCTAAAATGTCTATGGTATGCGTGGCTTGACGTGGGTCAACTGCAGAAATGGTTCGAAACAAATTATAACTTTGTTTAAGCAAAAACAGCTAACAATTATTTTTTGAAAATGTGAAAAAAAAATTTTAAAATTGGTTGGTGGCTTTTTTTATGGTTTTTTCAGCCCTTACGATGAACCATGAAGACAAAGGCCACCAAGTATACGGGCAAGGAGATTGTACAGACAAAGAGTCATTATTACTGCGGGACTATCAGGTAGATTGTGTAAAAAAGGAGTCAATTTTTGTTAAAAACTTAGCTGTTTTATTTTTCTATCGGCGCTGAAGGGTATCTCTTGATGAGCTATGGAAAACAAAAAAGCCAAAATTGAAAAAAATGCAAGAGAAACAGCGATCGAAATAAAAAAAGAAGCTAAAGTGAGAAAGACAAACAGAAAAAGAGAAAGAGAAAAAGAAAAATAGTCAGCAACATCATAATGGTAGTTTTTCTTCATTGAAACTATTATTCACTCTCTTCCAACTCTAGATGAGGTGACAAAAAAGAATGTCCAGACGTTGAGTTTATTATATATACATGCGTCAATGCTTGAGTTTATGTTCACACTTTCTTTGAGGTCATAACCTTCCTTGAGTTCATAATTGTACTATCCTTCAGTTCGTACTCGTACTGTAGTATCATTGACCTATTGCCAAACTCCAGTGACTTAAATACGAGAGAATTAAAAGATCTTTGGAGCCAAAGAGACAATCTTGTTGAACTCCTTTTCCTTCAACTCTTTGGCAACAACAGAAGATATTCTCGTTCCCAAAGGATCACCATTCTTGTTAATCAAGACACAGGCGTTGTCATCGAACCGTATAACAGACCCGTCTGGTCTCCTGAATGGAGCCTTTGTGCGCACAACAACAGCACGACAGATATCTCGTCTCTTGACTCTGTTGGAAAGAGCTTGTCCAGTAAGCTCAGCAGAAATGGGTTTAGCTTCCTTGACAACGACAGTGATCTGATCACCAACATGGGCACAGGAACGGGGTCCATGACGAAGAACTTTGATACATTCTACAACCAGAGCTCCGGAATTATCAATGACGTTTAAAAGCGACTTCAAGTAGATCATGTTCGGGGGGCTGTGAAGACGTAGTTGCAAGGTCTACTTTGTAAATTTCAAATTTCTCAGTCGTGCCACCACCAGTAATACCAGTAACTTGTAGTTCAGGAAATTAGTGGTAGTAAAAAAGTTTATAAATGGTTCTGATTTGATAACAAATTATTGTAAATTTTGGGAGATTTCTTTAATTACATTTTTGAACTTTCTCGTTTCTTTTCTTGAATCCATCATGTTTATGGTGATTGATGAATCTCCTCTTCGTAAATTGGGATTTGGACAGGAATATAATTGCAACCATCCAAGAACCAAGAGAAACATCCAAAAACCATTAAATGAAGCTTCGGGAACATTGTTGTAAAATTTCATTGAAAAGTGCTTTTTGGAATGAACTGTTTGAACAATTGTATAATAAGGTAATCTAGTATGCTGTTATGGCTCTACTATTTCTATAGTTTTTATGTTATTTGGTTCATATTTTTTGTATAATAATTGATCTTTATGAATAGTCTTATTTTTACCGACATTCAAAATTAATATAGTTTTATTATATTCTCTATATATTTTAGTCTCTTTATAGCTGTTACAGTACCTCTAGTGACACTTGAAGTACCGATTGCCTCCCCTAAAGATTTTTT